>JAULBS010082828.1:0-18789 GCA_032355785.1 Symmetromphalus regularis | reverse complement strand
GCATTTATTACTCATTTTCCCAATCTAGTGGTGCATATTGGTGAGGTATGTCCCATACATAACCACAGGGTTTCCTGATTGTTGCGAGCCTGTCATTTTTTAAATAAAGAGTAGTATTCAAAATCGATCTTCTGTTTGTTATTACCTAGGACCCCAACAATGGAATTTGAACCCATCCAACATGGTCAAAATTTTAACCCCTTGGTTGACACTGATGGCGAGTTTTCTTGAAACATCCCATATACATCCTACCAATGCCTGCTTGTATTAGTCTAGACTACAGACATTAAACTGGTGCAGTTTGAAGATTGATACTAATATAGATCCAGTGATATTGATGATCAAAGTTGATTGTAGAAAAAATTAGCTGAATGAAATTGAGATTTTGGGTGGATATTGTGAGAAGTATTATGTATGTATAATAAAGCACATTGCTGTTTTGAATACCTGTTTTCTTTATGGTAGTTTCTGTCCCATTTATGTGCACTTAACTGAATTTTCCATGAAAACATTAAAAAGCTCCGACGCCAAACCATCTAAGGTCAGTTTTGATAACTATGTCACCTACTTTATAAACTGTAGAGATAAAACATCTTATTTGAAATTATTTTGTGTAAAAAAAAAAAAATATTTTGCATTTAAATCAAGGCTAGTGCTTTTCCACCAGTGTTAAATTCATCTTACATGTGTTAAGGTTGGCATGCCTTAAAAAAGACAAGGGCTAATATAATGAAATATAATTTACAAACAAATAGTTGGTCTTCTTAACCATATGGCCAAATGATGAATCAGATAACCAAAAGTTTGATCAAAAGAGCCTGATGTACAACCTAATCGGTACTACTTTTCAAGTTAATTTTAAATATTGATTTTATTTCATAGAAATACATTCCCCCCAATATTAAAGCAGTTTTGTCACTGTGATGTTTTATAAAACTGGACAGTTTGTTGTTTATTTACCATAAACAACAGGTTAATTTTGAGATGTTTATATATTGCAAGTAGCTAATATAATTTGTTTGGTTGTTTAATCAGATACACAGTTTGTTGTTTATTTTCTTTAAACAACAGGTTAATTTTGAGATTTAACACAACAGGGTAGAAATATGAGATACCTGTTACAATGGACGATTATTCTAACTTATAACTCCATATATTGCAAGTAGCTAATATAATTTGTTTGGTTGTTTAACGATCCCCCAGCACAAAAAATAAACATCGGCTATTGGGGGTAGCTAATATAATTACAAGTGCTGATGATTTAATACTCTCATCACTTTCATGTAGAATGAAGTGGGACGTAGCTCAAAGTCAAACGGTAGAGTGTCTGCCTGTGAACTCGTCGGTCATCGGATCAATCCTTCAGTGGACCCATTTGCAGTTTGGGCTATTTTCTGTTCCAACCAGTGGTCTACAACTGGTTCATCAAAGACCGTGGTATGCACTGTCCTGTCTATGGGAAAGTGCATATAAAAGATCCCTTGTTGTTTATTGGAAAGAGTAGCCTATGTGGCGGCAACACGTTTCCTCTAAAGACATGTCAGAATGACCATATGATTGACGTCCAATAGCCAATAAGATAAAAATCAATGTGCTCTAGAGACGTTAAATAAAACAAACTTTACTTTTTCATGTAGAATTCATAATTGATCAATACTTAAAAAAAATGTGTTTCATCTATCTTCAGTTTGTTGAAAGTGATTGTGATGAAGAACTGTTGTTCAACATTCCGTAAGTTAACCTTGTTGTCATAATTAGCCTGCCACAACATGTTTTAGATGCTACTCAACAAAAATGTGCATAGTAGTGTAATAATGTGAGCAGTCCAATTATTAAGGAAGGTGAGAAACAGAATATAGCACACTTAACAAAGTGGACCATCACAGACTTGGTATTATCTACTTGCTTCTAACTTTTCGTTTTGATGACCACAAGTTCATTTTATCTGGTGTAGCACAAGCCACTGTCACTAATGGTGAGATATTTTCTCAAAGAAATGCCATTGTCTGTAGTGCAGTGTATGTTTAGAAAAGTGATTTAATGGTTTAGAATTTCAGTACATCAGTGGGGGGCTGCACCAACGAATACACTAGGACATACTATGCTAGCCAATTTTATGTATCAATAGACATCTGCAGGTTTTGGTAATCCATGTATTATCATTGCTCAATTGGGATGGCAAGGCTGCAAACACTACAAGACTGTGGGTGGAAAAAGTTTGAAATGTGCACTTCAGGTTGTTTTAAGGGACAATCAGAAACAGATCAAATGCAACATTTGGCAAAACCAGAGGGTGTAAAAATCTTACTAAGCAAATCGATCGATCGATTATTTAATGAACTTCCAGCAAAAAATAATTATCGGCTATTGGAGTCATACTATTTTTTAATTATAAATTTTTAAAATAAATCAGAGTATAGAAATTCACTTTAAAACTATATTCCAGCATTAGACATCATTTTAATATGTTACATGTGTTGTGGAAGTAAAAATACAAACATCAGAAACATTGTATTTCGGTGGCCACTTTGAAATTACATACATGTAAATTAGGAATTTTCATATTGTATTTTTATTATATTCCATAGCCCCTAATATTAAATTTTAGCAATTTATACCACTTTAATATACAATGTAGTAGGTAGAGGTCAAATACAAACAAATATTGTTGAACATTGAAGTATGATGGCCATTTTGAAGTTATGCAAATTAGAAAGGAATGCACTGATTTTTTTTAGCTTGTCAGTTTATGTTTTTGGAATTAGCTTATTTTAAACCTTTTATATGCAGAAGTGAACATGCCCATTTTTGTTACTCCACTGATGGGAACTGTGGCTTCTGGCTGGTTTATTTTGAAAGTTTGTGTTTTTTCATTTCTAGTAATGCCATATTGAGCAGGAATCCATTATAATGAGGTGGTATTGTTTGTGGTGAGACTGTTGTTGTTTCTCTGTGCAGGTTAGCTCTTGGTTCATCATGGAGTTTGCAGTCACTAAAGAAAATTTTGCTTATGAACCATTCTGGCAACTTAGAATGTAGTGTAGCAGCTCCAGTTAAGGGCAAGACTCCTTTCACCTAAATATCAGTGTTCTTTTTATATAAAAGTAATATATTATTGTTTTCCATGGATAATAAAGCTATTTACCAATAGCATTTTGAATATTCATGTGTTGGTTTATTTTTCCTTTAACAAGTGGATCCATACTCCCTGTTTTATTACCCCCCCCACACCCCTCCACACCCGCAATCTCAGTTATATCTCTTGGATTAAGCTATGTGCATGATTGGTGTTCTTGGTGAAACATGATTAAGGATATCATTAAAATATGTGGATGTTTTTTAAATGTTCTCATATGTTGTCCTTTTTATTAGTGTGTCAATGTGCTCATTTATATTAAAATTAGTCCAAAACGAGAATCTAGCGTGTTCAGTGCAGCTGGCAATGTTGTAACTGCACAAAGAGCTACTCTATCCTGTGAACATATAGATATGTTAAGTGTTTTTGAAATAAAATATTGTAATAGATTAAACAATTGATAATGATTTGAGTTGTCAAGTTGTAGGGATGGCTATAATTTGATGATCATAATTTCAGATTTTCTGGAGTTGTCAAGTTGAAGGGATGGCTATAATTTGATAATTATTTCAGATTTGCTGGAGTTGTCAAGTTGAAGGGATGGCTATAATTTGATGATCATAATTTCAGATTTACTGGTGTTGTCAAGTTGAAGGGTATTGTTATAATTGGAGGGCAAGATGACAGCCACCCATCACGTATGAAACTGTAAGTGAATATTTCAATAAAATCATCAGTACTTAACTGTTCATGTATATCACAGCCACAGTTTTCTGCATTTGGCTTTTATATGATAGTCTTACATACATAGTATTACAAACTTGTACAATAAATTTATTTTATGATAATGGTTTATTGATATCAATGTGTTTAGTAGATTTATGACATCAAACTTTAAGGTTAAACTTTTCTGCACATATAGTTTTTATTTAATAAAGCAGGGGACAATATTTCGAAATCTGAGGTAACCGGAAGTCTGTTCACATGGTTTTTACCTAGGTAACCCAGTTTGGTTATGTGGATTATATTTGCGTAACCCATGGGTTAAGATGAAAGTTAAAACAATTTATAAAACAGATTTTTTAAGGTTTGCTAAAGTTAGCAGTTTTTTTTATTTTTTAAATGGACACTTCCAGATTCCTTTTTTTGTTCCATGCTGTCCAAGCTACTTTCACTTTATCTACAGTGATGTACCAAATGTTTATTTTTTAAAGCTCATTCTGCGATGTATTTTAAAACTTTTGTAAGACCTGTTTACGTTAAAACCGTTTTCAACATCTCTAAAATAATAGGCAATCCAGTATTATGTCAACATAATTACATTCCTAAAGATGAAATAGCTGTAGATAATTTAGCCGTCCCCAGCGTCCCTGGTCATTTCATTAAATCTTTTGGCTAGACTCTACTCAGCATTTTTAGTTTAGACCGGTCGCAAGGTACAAGTGTTGCAATATAACATTGTCTACTGGTTCGCTGCGCATCGAATATCTAAAAATCAGTCTAAAACATTTGTCAGAATACCTGTACGTGAATAAACTTCCTGTAATCGTGAAGTTTGCCAGTTTTAAATTCTGAACGTCTACAGGTTACAACGTAACCGATTTGCAGTTCGCATAAATTTAATTTTGCATAACCGACACGAGAACAGAACGGTGGTTCGCGTGAAATATTGTGCCTTGATAAAGGTATTGCTGATTATTATATTTATTGATGGTATGTAAGAAATAATGTTTTACATACATTTCCCCTGGTTTGTTTATTACTTCATATTCTCTCATGATGGAGGTGGATGTAACTCAAGATGAAACACTTCTGCCTGAGGTGTGATGGGTCATCAGATCAATCCTCTTCAGCAGACCTATTTTTTATTCCAACCAGTGGTCCATAGTTGGTTTAACAAAGACCATTGTATGTGTTGTTATGTCTGTGGGAAAGTGCATTTGAAAGATCCCTTGCTGCTAATTGAAAAGAGTAACCTCTGAGATGTTAAAGAACTTTCCTTTGAAGACATGTTTATTCTTGAATACAAACACACTCATAAACACAGTCACACAAGTCCCCATTTGGTGTAGCACTTTCTGTTCATTCATCCAAAAATAAAACTATTGCTTTCTTGACAATATTGGTGTCTGTTATGAATAGATGGTTCACATTTTTGTCATGTACATCTCCCTACCATAGAATGGTCATATAGGGACATCATATAATTGCCATGTCCTTGACACAACTTCACATCTCTGTAATATGTTATTTTAGTTCAACTTTCTTATTTTTCTCTACCATTTTTGAGATTTTCATCTATAGTACAATGATTGTGACTTGGTTGTGATCTTATGTTAGGCACTTTAAAACATTTATTTCTTTTGTTTTCTTTGATAAATTGTACTTAAAAGGAGAACATGTCATAGATTAGCTTTCAAACTTCAAGTTGTTAGAGTAGTTATTTATAATATATGTATGATTAATGACAGACCACCAAAATAAAAATGCATCGGCTATTGGAGTTTGTTGTAAGTGGTGTACAAATACTTTTGAAAATTATAACCAGAGTAGGCCAGGTCAATATTTTCTGAAGATTGTAGTGATTACCATTTTAATTAATTTTGGATGAAACTGATGAAGATTCATCAATATCTTAAATTGGTCAGTTCAAATTTAAATATATTTTAAATATGGTAATGGCTCTGTCAGTAGGATTACAATTATATATTAAAATAAAAAAGATGAGGGTGCATAACCCCATAAGAGACTTCTGTTTTAATCTACATTCAATTCTTTAGGGGCCCCACTAAATGCATTTTCTGGATCCGCTACTGATATTATATATAACAAATAAAATGTAACAAAATATATTGGTTTTATAACTAAAGATGAATGATTCCTAAAATAGATACATCACTTATAAACAAATTTGAAATAATAATATGTCTTTATTATTTTACCAGGTGAGTGCTTTTCTGTAAACTAAACATTGAGAAAATGTAGACTAGCAGATGTGTATTAACTCTATTATGTTGTAACAATTATTCTATCAAGTATTACATGTCACAGGAAATAAATGAACATTAGTTAGAACATAAGCACCAATGGTGTCCAAGTCAATCACTTTACATGTAGCTTCAAACATAATAATCTTTTGCTGCCATTTTCTTTTTCAGATTCAAAAACAAACCCAACATGTCATTTGATGATGTGGGGATGGAACCAGATCAAGAATTTGAGCTGTTTCCTGATCCTAAAGGAATGTTAGAATATTCCACAAAGTATGTCAAAATTATAAAAAAAATTTAAAGCATTATCAGTTGAACTTAATTTTTCTGTGAATCCTCTTTAATCTTGAAGTTCATAAGCTTACAAAAGTTTATTTAGTCTCAACTTAAGATCATAAAAAATAGGCTTCTGTTTCCAGTCTGCGTTCATATCCATTTTGAACAAGGGCGAAAATCTGTACCTGAAAGTGGGTGGTTGGGAGATGGAATATCTAGCCCCCATCCCCTAACCCCCCACCCCACCCAGATTTGACACTTTTATAGACCCCTTGTGTACTTCAGTATATTTGCATGAAGACAACATGACTAAGTGTTTCATTCATACAATAAACAGAAATATTGATAAAGATTATTATTTAGGCATTTTAATTTCAGTTTTTCGAAGCAAAAAGGGAGGGATAATTATATAGGCATCCCCCTGTCCAAAGGGGGAGGGGGGGAACGTTTCTCACCCGTGACTTCCAGTATTTTGATTTAAAATGTAAAAAGATTTTATCATTCAACAACACTTATAGGCCGTATGTTGAGCTGAAAAACGTTAAGTTTCGTTCCACCCATCGTGGCACTAAAACATTTCATCAGTTTCTGATGTTGTTATTACTATATTACTCACATCCAAAAGTTTCCAAAGTTTTATCCTGCTGTTTTTTTTTAATTAAACATCAAAAATGGGATCTATATACAGACGCGCATTACACATTTCGCCTACAATACCATGTTACGTCATGTCACTATCAATAAAGCGTATGAATTATAAATTGAAAATTAATCATTATATTTACACTTTCTGTCAAATCATAGTGCCAAATATTCATGTTGATCAGAATATTAATTATTCTTATTTACCAACACTAGCAGGTGTAATTTTACTGAATTCACTGGTAATTAACAAAAGTGAGAACAAAATTTTCAAATGGTCAAGCTAAAAATAGTGCTATAAATAGGTCGATTACAATAAACACCACGTGCTCAGAATATGCCACGTGCTATGAACTTGGCATTTCCATGCATTATCACACATATTTCACTTTACAGTCTAGATTAAGACTTTAATTTACATTTTTAGTTTTATAAGTACAAGTAAATAATTCAAGTTACAAAACAAATAAGAATTATTTTCTTAAATGTTTGGTTTTTAAAATGTGTAGTGTAAATTTTAGACATTTATGTTCATCAGTTTCTAAAACATATGAATCAAATTTTATATTATAATAATACTATATTTTTTTCAGAGTTGCAAGATTTAACAATGTCGAACAGCTCTCAATCTATTTCCCAGCTAACTTTGGGAATGATAGCACTTTAGTCTATTATATTGGTTTAAGAGGAGACTTCATGGAGGTTAGTCAAATATGATTATACTGTCAAGGAATGTTTGTTAAACAACTTGCACGTTTAATCTATGGCTGTTACATGTAGGTTTCAAACATGGGCAATTCCATGCGAATGGTCTGCAGAGGACAAATTTTTAAATAATTGCTTTTGGTGAAAATTATATGTCAAATGATTAGTGGTAAAACCTTCTTTTCACGTTATCTAACTTTCATGAAATTACTTGTTATGGTACGGTAATGGGGTGGTGGTCTTTAATGTTTTTTTAATTTGATGCTTGGAAACTAGTATATTTTGTGAGTGAACAGGACTGGGGAAACGTGGTTAATTTTCCCGCCCTTCCACTTGGAAAATGTTAAAAAATACATTTTTATTTGATATATGAGTATAATTGGCTACTCAATCTACTTTGCATATTTTGACTGAAAAAGTTTATGCTGAATAACATGGCATTTATTGCTCTTTATTTGTCGACATTTTTCAAAAAGGGGAGACTGGTTCCCCTTGACTCCCCTTGGATCTGCTACTGTACTTTGACCAATAAATGTGATTATGTACCTACTGGCTCATGAAAGTTTGATGATTGTTACTTTTATTTTTCTCAGATTTGCCTATTTATCAGCATATGAATCTACAGAGGACTTACACAAAGAGTGGTCTCCTTGCTGTCAATGTTTTTATTAAAAAAAATTACTCATCATTTTATAGTGAGACTTCGATTCTGAAGTACTGCAATGCTTTAGAACAAAGGTCTCATCAAATGTTTTGCAATCATCTCATAAAAGGTCATTAGCTTCTCTGGAATAATTAAAGTGCTTTCTAGTGCAGATTTGACTGTATGTACAAGTTAACTATATATTTTTTTTTATAGGCTCACCGACATGAAGTAACAATTTGTGCATATGAAGCACGTGCCAACCTTGCTGACCACAAAACAAATGTAATGGATGGTGTTGGACATGTAATAAAGTGAGCTTTCATGCTGTCCAGCATTTAGTGCTATTCAGTTACAACTAAATATGGTGGTGCAATCTTGTGATAATTATCCAATACTGAATTTAAAATGTCTGTTAAATTTTGAATGCGTTTTGTTTTTAATTAGCATACAAAGCTTGGCATTTATTTTTAGCAGACCTGCAATTCCAAGGACAAGTTAAAGTGTACAGAATTGTGTTAGAATTGATTAACAAATAAAATTTTAAGTAAAATTAAATGTTTTGAGTTGTATGTCATTTATGAACACTTACAAGTATATATCTGAGTACGAGGGAGGTTTAGATTGTTTATGTGTACTTGCACCGGTTCGTGTAGTGACAATATTTTGTGTATTACGTCATCAATAACAACGCGTCATGTGATATTTCTACAGTACACATCACTTCTAACTTGTAAAGTGGAGACTACACATAAGTCCAAGTGCGTAGTGAATATGTATTTGTTGCAAGTTATAATAATAATATACTGCTTAAAACATAATTTCAGTAAAATGTAGTATTTACTTCATTTGCTGACTACATGTACATGTATAATAGTTTCAGATAATAATTTGTGTAGGGCTAATGGTGCATTAAATCTGTAGCAAATCTAAGATAGACACTCCCGCTCACCACCAAATAAATAAGAAATAAATTATGAGAGTATTTCATTTTTTTTTTTTTTGTAGAACTAGGAACAACAAATGAAAATGTTCTGTTCTTTAAACATGCGACAATCACTTCCTGAATGTGATGGGGGTGGGGGACAGAACCGCAGCTCACCTGGAAGTTGTCGGACAAAGCTGAGTGGGTGGGAGGAGGCATGACCCCCCCGCCCCAATGTTTTTGGAAAATCCAAGGTTTCTTAAATACCTTTTCCGGCTAAAACCTTCAAACTATAATAAACCCCCTCTGTATTTCGGTATATTTGTGCTAACACCACATGGATAAGTGTTACATTGATAGCATAAAGAGAAATACTGGAAAAGATTATTATTTAAGTATCTTAATTAAAAAAAATTGTGGGGCGGATAATTATAGAGGAATCTCCAAGCCTGGAAATAAGTGGCTGGTCAAGGACATTGACAGTACAAATTTGTCATTTTGAGTGATTTGACAGTCACAAAGTTGTTTATGTCTTTCATTTTGTCCGACACTATGTTTTAACTTTTAGTAAAAATAACATTTCTGTATAAAGTCTGCTTCATGCAGTTTGTGTCTGTTAAATAAATTGTGAAGAATTAAATAATAAAAAGCATACACCATAAAAACGAAATTGTGTATTATGTTTAAATTGTTCATATTAAATTGTGTGTCAGAAACATATTCTTTAACGTCCGGCACAAATTGATTGATGCTGGACATTTTGACCAGCTGAACTTAAATAATTATTTCCAGGCCTGAATCTCCCCCTGTGTTTAGCCAGGATTTACGCCCTTGCCTATAAATATATTTTATGGATCCATCACAATCAACAGCACATTTATTCATCATCATTTATTCATTCAACCAATCACAAGTATGTTTATAACAGTTTATTAAGAATTTTAGTTTTCAGATAGATAATCCTGGGCAGATCCATATAAAGTTCATTGATTTTTAGCAATTTGAGCTTACTACGAGATCACCAACACACATCCCCAGACATGGCCATATTTAAAAGTTCATTGATTTTTAGCAATTTGAGCTTACTATGATATCACCAAACACCCCCAGACATGGCCATATTTAAAAGTTCATTGATTTTTAGCTTACTGTGACATCAGAACTGGAAATAATTAAATAAGGAAACATAACTGCAAATGTATATGAAACAGTTTTACAGCACGTTCTGTATAAAATACTTTACCAGCATTTAAGATGGTCCCATCCCATGGCAGCTATAATGATTGAAGGAAGCCCTTTTCTTCTTTAAATAAACTGCTAGTGGCATTAAAATATAAAAAAACAAGAAAGAAGCTTAATAATTGTTCAATAGTTGTTAATGTCATGATTTCATAAGCTGATGGATGTTTTGAAGATTATCAATGAGATCCTGGTAGTTGAACTTGTCTGGGTTGTGGTTAAACAGTCGTACCAAGTTGAACTGTGCAGAACCTGATCCGTAATACAAAGTCATCTGGTTTACTAGACATAATGCTTCCTGGAGATTCTGTGAAGATATTAAAAACAAACCTAAAAGTAATATTAGCTAGACTAGTTTGACAAATATTTGCTTAACAGATTTTAAAATGATTAATCTTTATTATAATAACATGTAAGTAAATTGAACTGCAAATTATTTATTTTTTCAATATTTATGTGCCTCATTCCCTACATGTACCTATGTATTTTATTAAATTAAAAAAATTAACCTACATTCTCATAGCTGTTGCTAATGTTACTAAACTTCACAATTAATTACAAGTTTATTAACATACTATTTATAAACTGCATGTTATGCACAAATAATTTTGGAAAAGTTCTTGTAAATATGACATCTCTGTATCATGACAAAATTATTTAATTTTTGCAGGGGACAATATTTCCGAATCTGAGGTAACTGAAAGTCTGTTCACATGGTTTTTAACCTAGGTAACCAACTGTTCGGTTACGTGAATTATATTTGCGTAACCTGTGGGTTAGGCCTACCTGATTGGTTACCTCAAAGTTACGTTAAAATTTTATTTTAAATATATACTTTTTAATAAAACAATTGTTTTTAATGTTTGCTACGTTTTTTTTTTATGAACACTTCTTTTTACGTTGTCCATGCTACTTTCACTTTATCTACAGTGATGTTCCAAATGCTTGTTTTCTAAAGTGCATTATGCGATGTTAGTATTTTTAATCTTTTGTAACAACTGTTTGAGTTAAAACTGTTTTCAACATATATTCCTAAAGGTAAAATAGCAACAGATAATTTAGCCATCCCCAGCAGTCCATGCACTTTTCATTAAACATTTTGGCTCGGCTCTATACTGAGCATTTTAGTTTAGACTGGTCGCAAGTTAAATTGTTGCAACATAACGTCTACTGGTTCACTGCGCACCATGTATCTAAAAATCAGTCTAAATCTTTTTTCTGAATACTTGTAAGTCTGTATGAATAAACTTCCTGTAATCGTGAAGTTTGCAAGTTTTAATTTCAGAATGTCTACAGGTTATACGACATAACCGATTTGCGGTTCACGTAAATTTAATTTTCCGTAACCGACATACAAACAGAATGGCAGTTTGCATGAAATGTTGTCCCGTTTTTGGTACATTTATTTTTAACTGACCCATACTATAAAAATACTTACAATAATGGTGCTAAAATATTCTCCATTCATCAAAACAATTCCTGAAAATAATTATATCATGTTTGTTAACAAGTAGGGCACTTGTTATGAAGAATTTTTCAACAAGAAACATAAAAGCATTTTAATAGATGACTAAATAATGAGGTCTATGTCACGAAATAATGCTAAATTATGCACGCACTTCAGTCTTAAAGGCATACTAGTAGTCCCACGCAATCTAAGGGGCTTTGTACTCTAAATATTGATTACGAATGAGACTTGCATGAATTTTGTTATACTAGATCTCATTTTCATATCACATAAGACTTGTATTTTTTCGGTGAAACCATTTCTGCCGTCAGAATATTTTGATCGAACAGCCTACGTTCCTAACGAATTCGTCCCAATTCAGAATTGACCAAGCATGGAAGAATCTTTGTGATATTTTGGCATTTCACTTTGTCTCCAATGTTGATTAAAATAGTCTTGTATTAACGAGTTGGTACATCATGTATGCCATTATTAATATACATTTCTAATATACAATTAAAAGAATCGTATGATCAAATTTTTTCCGGTCAAAAATGTTTAAAAAATTATCGCTGTTTAAAAACTTTTAACTCTAGGTACGTGTAATACAAATGTTAATATTTCAGTAATAGGTTGGGTTTATTATTATTATTATCAGTTGCAAGGGTGAAAATAGTTTCCTATGTCCCTCAACTCCCTAGGATTGATGCCATTACAGAACCGCCGCGTACTTCGGTATTGCACTTTGACATGGTTAGTGTTACATTGATACAATAAAGAGAAATACTGGTAAAGATTATTATTTAGGCATTTTAATTTCAATTTTTTTGAAGTAAAAAGGGGGGAGGGGGGTAGATATTATATAGGTGTCCGCCCCTGTCCAAAATGTGGCATGACATGTCCACAACCCTGCACCTGATTTACGCC
Source organism: Symmetromphalus regularis (assembly GCA_032355785.1). Taxonomy (NCBI): domain Eukaryota; kingdom Metazoa; phylum Mollusca; class Gastropoda; order Neomphalida; family Neomphalidae; genus Symmetromphalus; species Symmetromphalus regularis. The sequence goes on along the minus strand of JAULBS010082828.1, from coordinate 5,919 downwards.
CCATGATCAGTGGCGGATCTACGTGTTAGCTCCTGGGCCCCCCTCCATATTTTCCTATTTAAAAAAAATTATTGTTATAATTTATTATTTATTTATTTAATGTTAAAGAATCCCAGTATTCTTTAGGGCCCCCTGTATGGATGTTCTGGATCCGCCACTGATCACAACTAAAAACAAAAAAACAATTGGACAGGTGGTTGTAGTTGAATGTAAGTTTGCTAGTGCACAATATATTATATATATAATTAAAGGAATACTGAAGTCTACAGTGTTCCATATAAAATGGATTAATATATATCAATTTAAACAAAAAATGTATTTTTATTAGTTAGTGCTGAAAAAAACACCTATCCAAATTAAACCAGAAACTTTAAAAACTGTCGTCAGAACACAGTTACGTAACCGTGTTCATTGGCCTTTCAACTGCCGCATGAAACCAGTCTCTGTTATCTCGAAGTCCGATCCACAATCACTATCTAAATGTCAGGGGTGAGAATTGTCCGCGGATCCACAGAATTTATCTGCCCAGGATCGATATTGTGAATCGCTTAAATCTGATGAGATAATTTTGAGGTGGGAGGGGTGTGTGTTGATGTCCATTTTTTGGCCGTTTATCTTCTAAGCAATGAAAAAAGCCTGATCTCAGGTAGAAATGTTTTTCAGAAAATAAAAAAATTGTTTTGAAACAGCTTTTCATAGTCGGCAGTCAGCACTCAGTATTCTGTGAACGATCACGCTTTATTTCAGTCTCCCGCGGATCAGTTCAGTCATATCCGACGTTCTTCGGAAAAAGCGAAGCACAGATGATTAGTCGAAAGCAGTAACACGGAAATCCAACATGGCTGAGCCCATAAGCTTGTCTCTGCAACATGACCATAGCTCATAAAATTCACGTTGAAGACAATTTGTTTCAATGGAATTCTGCTACAGGAATATGGATGATATAAAAAAATGTATAAGACAGGTAAAAAGAAATTTAAGTGGAATTTGTTGGAGGAAAAGTGCCCTCAGTTCACCAGAAGGCACCATTTACCTCTTTATTTCAGAAAGTTCCTACCTTGGGAGGGGGCAGCTTCCCCCGTTTCGCCAGCTTACTCGCCAAAAAATTAAAGTTTTAGCCAAATGAAAGGAAATGTGCATTCTTGTTCGTTTTCCATGAAATGTACCTCTCAGTTCACATTAAAAAAAAAAATCAGCTGTTTTTCAGATTCTCAACCCTGAAATGTTCAGGCTCGAACATAAATGGTTGGTAAGCCATCTAATAACGCAAACAAAACTATAAATAACACTGAAATGATTCTTTCCGATACAATAATACTGTTTTCACATTGTTTGAGTCATACGCATCATGCAGATTTCTCATGCATCATTCTTATTCATGCATGTGAGAAAGAATCCGTGTTTGTAATGTTCATTAATTCTAAATCCATGTACGTATTAAAAATTATATTGCACCATTGTTATTTCTGAAAAACATTAATCCATTTTATATGCTGCCCTGTAAACTTCAGCATTCCTTTAAAAAAATTAAAATTACAGACTACAAAAATGTTTAAAAATATAAATTTTGTTTCTTAATTTTTCCCCATTTGATATTGATAGAAAACAAGTTTTAGAGTAAATATCAGTGTAATTATGGTGACGGTTAAAAAAATAATAAATAATTTTAAAAATAATAATAATGGGGTCAAAAAACAAATGGGGCAAAATAAACTGGTACAAAATGTTTTCAGATGTTTTTAAATAACGGCTAACTGGGGAATATCCGTCACGTGACTCGAAATATATACGCGACATCTTCAAAGGAAAAAAAATAGTTATTTTTTTTCGATTTATTTGTCCGTGAGCATAATTCATTATTATTTTTAAAATACTGATAATAAGCGAGATGCGGTGGTTATATAAGTAGCTGAATGAAGTATTTGTATGGACAAATCAAACGTTTATATTTAAAATTAATTATTTGTTTGGAAATTAATTAAGTCAAAGGTCCGTGACAGTATGCGTTTAAAGCACCGTACTGATTGAAATAATTCTCCACGTTTGAAAGGTCAGTTTTAAAGATTGCTCGCCATGCCTAGGCGATCAGAGAGTCAAGCTCGGACATCCACTAGTAGTCGGGCTTTCCTCAGACATCTTGAGCGTTCAGAAAGCATCTAATCCTGCGCACTGACTCCCCGGGGTTATAGGAGCCAGCGTCCTATTGATTTGACCATTTCAATACCACCAATAGTGTTAAGATCCGAAAACGCGAAATAAATGAAATGGTTTTATATTGAAATACAGATGAAACGATATCGGTTTAATTAACTCTGACTTTTGAAATAACTTCACTGAAAAATCTTTAATTTAGCTAGAAATCGGTTACAGTTCACACATAACCACAATGCAATGAAGTAATTATATAATTAACTTGCTGTAACAAAAGTCTGGACATGTTACCGTTAATTTAGAATTCTCCGATAGCTGGTTTAAATTATATTTATTATGTTAAGGTCAAAACAAAAATACCTGGTTCCTCTTACATGCTAAGAGTAAAACGGTTAGTAGGTAGGGTTTAAAAAAAAATATATATGTGTGTGTGTTTTTGTGTGTGTTTGTGTGTGTGTGTTTGTGTGTGTGTTTGTGTGTGTATGTGTGTATGTGTGTGTGTGTGTGTTGGTGTGTATGTGTGTGTGTTTGTGTGTGTGTGTGTGTGTTGGTGTGTGTGTTGGTGTGTGTGTGTGTATGTGTGTGTGTGTGTGTGTATGTGTGTTTGTGTGTGTGTGTGTGTTTGTGTGTATGTGTGTATGTGTATGTGTGTGTGTATGTGTGTGTGTATGTGTGTGTGATATTCGTTTATATGAAAAGGAAAGGAATGTTTGTTTAACGACACCTATCACATTGTTTATTCAGTGGATATTAAATGCAATACACTGTTTAGCGACTCGGATTTTTATATGCGCTTTCCCACAAACAGAACGTCACATACCACGGCCTTTGATATTCCTTTCATGGATCATGTTATGGAACGGGGTGGGGGGGGGAATCAGAGGAGTCCTCCGATGGGATTCGATCTACCGACAGAGCTGGATCCACTCAGGACAGAACATACCACAGCTTTTGTTACAGTAGGTGTTGACCACTATCTGGCTCAAGAATTATTATTGTTATGAGTCGCCTGATCTATGCTATTCAAACCCTGAAATTAAAAAAACAGGTCCACGGAAAAATAAATGCTGTGAGAAATAGTGTCTACGGCATTTTCCACGTCAACTGTTGCTTAAAGTATACTTTATTTTTAATAATAAGAAGAAAGTAAACTTTTTTTAAAAATTCGTCCGCCGTAAAACAAGTGCCGCGGAGAATGAAAAACTCCACAGCAATCTCCACGGCATTGCCGATTGCCACAGACAATGTATGTGGATGCGGGATTACTGAAAGGGGGGTCTAAATGTGAATTTCTGAAAAGGGGGGTGTGGCCAAAAGTGATGAGTGAATAGAAATTAGGAAAAATTGTGAATTTGCATGTCCTTCCACTCGAAAATGGGTTTCTGACCGCCTAGACCACCACCCATGGATCCGCTACTGTTCACAGAATATCTGTAACGCATCTTTCAAAAGTTTAAACTATAGCATACGATATTTTGAAGAGGATTAGTCTAGAGGACAATTATTCTGCTTCAGTGGATCCGTTGAGCCCATTAAAAGAATACCTTTGTTCGCTTTGAACCGATTTATTAACAGCAGGTTGTTCATTGTTGTGGCAGTTACCATGTTACAAAATGTCATATTTCGTCTTGTCATACACAAATTAAAGCAGCAGACCTAAACAAAAATTGTGTTAATTTGTGTATACAAAAACAAACTCTCAGTTACACGTACACAACCACTGAAATTTCCCACGGTAAACGGCAATGCCGTGGAAATTGCCGCAGAGATTTTCATTTTCCGCGGCACTTTTTTTTTTTACCTCGGACTAAATGTTGTTGTTTTTCAAGGTGTATTTTTTATTGTTATTATTAAAAATAAAATATACTGTACACTAAAACTGCAGTGAAATATACCTTGGTTACTGTTTCTTCACAGCATTTATTTTGCCGAGGACATTTTCTTAATTGCAGTGGTTTCATACATAACACATTACTATCAATGAAAGCAATTTACTACCAGAAAAAATAATAATGCCGCGGTTGCAGGATTTCTGAAACGGGTGGTCCAAATGTGATGGGTGAATAGGACTGGGGGGGGGTGGGGTGAATGGTTAATTTTCACTTCCTTCTAGTCGGAAATTGTAAAAAAAAAAAAAAAAGGTGGGTGTCTGGATCACCCTCTGGATCCGCTATTGAATTAGTGGAAGTCCTCAAAATAAAGATATCTGCGGCAGTCCTAGTAATATATTGATGATACATAATCTGCATTAGTAGCATTGACCTTATAGTTACTATATTAGCCCTCGATGTTGCCACGATGGGCAGCACGATCACGCTCGGACCTATGTTTTAATAAATCTGTTTAAAAAAATTATCATACGTTTTAATATATTAATGATATTATTTCGGGTGACGGTACAGACTCACTTAAACACGTAGATCTATAAGATACTTCATTATAATTACGCCGATTTAAGAAGAACACAATAAACTTATCTGTGTTTGAACCTTGTGGCTACACGCACCGTTCTACTGCATTTATGTTTTTACACAAATAAATATGTTTTTAAAAAAACGTAATTTTGTATGTTTTAATATATTAATTATATTATTTCGAGTGACGGTACTGACTCACTCAACCACTTAAGCTACAACATTTGAATTGCACTGATTTAAAAACAACACAATAAACTTACCTGCGTTTCAACTGTACAGCATTTGTTTTTACAAAAACAAATATGTTTTAATAAATTAATTGTATTAATTCAGATGACGGTACTGACTGACTCAAACACTTAGGTCTATAAGCTAATACATTTGAATTACGCTGACTTAAAAACAAACAAAAAACTTATCTGCGTTTCAAGCTTGTGGCTTCACGCACCGTTCGACTGTATTTATGTGTTTACAAAAACAAATATGTTTTAATACATTAATTGTATTAATTCAGGTGACGGTTCTGACTCTCTCAAACACTTAGGTCTATAAGCTAATACATTTAAAAACAACACAATTAAACTTACCTGCGGTTCAAGTGTGCGACTATACGCACCACCTCACGATAACTATTATTAGCGATAGATCGATGGGATCACGTGTTTAAAACTCTTAGGGTATCGTGTTCTTCCTATATGTAGTTACTGTACACATAATTTATGTTGTATACGAGTACAATGATTTTGATATGGATCATTGTTCAAATATAATAAACTACAACTCAGTTCAATTCAATTCAATTTAGTATGAATGTGTAATTGATTGCTCTCCTGGCACAGCGTATGCATTGGCGACATGGTACTAATAATGAAATTTCAAGATGTTGAATATCTTTCAAAATGGCCGACAAATTATACTACCATGTGTATACATGCAACTGCACCAATGTATTGTACATGGGTGTAAATCCGAGGGGGGAGGGGGAGTGGGAACATGTCCCAACCCCCACAGTTTGGTCGGGGGGACGACTATATAATTATTCCCTTCGAAAAAATTGAAATAAAATGCTAAAATAATAATCTTTACCAGAATTTCTCTTTATTATATCAATGTGACACCTAGCCATGTGGTTTTAGCGCAAATATACCAAAGTACACGGGGGTTCTATTATAGATTGAACATTTTAGTGGGAAAGACATGTCAAAAGCCAAGGATTTTCAAAAGAAGGTGAGGTGAGATGAAGTATTTTTTATACGGGTCCACATCCAATTTGTTTCGGACCCGTCTCCCCCGGGTCCAATGTCCTAAGACAAGGGCACCGGGCCCGGGGCAGAGGTTAGTGTTAGTAGGA
>JAULBS010082827.1:0-34389 GCA_032355785.1 Symmetromphalus regularis | reverse complement strand
CCTTGCTGTTTATAGAAAAAAGCAGCGGGTTTCGAGTCTCCTACTAACGCTAACCTCTGCCCCGGGCCCGGTGCCCTAGTCTTAGGACATTGTACCCGTGGGAGACGGGTCCGAACCAAATTGGATGTGGACCCGTATAAAAAATACTTCACCTTCACCATGTGCATCAAATTAAGCCGACATGGTGCTACAGTGAAGGCGCTTAGCAAATATTAAGGTGCTTACATAGCAAGCTTAGGGAGCATGGCCCATAGGGCCTTATGGCTCTGGGGAAAGCTCTGCAAATTGTATTTCTGTTTTTATTCTGTTTGGTATCAACACAAAATACGAACGTGCTCCGAGTTTGTTATTATACTTTGTTGTAGGAGGCTTACATTGCTGATCTGGATGCAAAGAGTGGAGCTTCTCTGAAACTGACGGTGCTTAACAAGAAAGGAAGAATTTGGACAATGGTGGCTGGAGGAGGTGCATCAGTAATATATGCGTAGGTTATCATTTTTTTAAAACAAAACTGTTGTTGGAAACTTAGTCCAGTTTTCATATTTGTTCCATCTGTACTTTTAAAATAATGTCAGTCTCAGCATTTATCTCTCAAACCAATAAATTTCAGGTCTGTAGGATTGGAGATGGGGGGCTTAGTTCCCCACTTTCTTCGGCAGTTTTTATTTCATGTAGATTCACGGTTTTGTGCAACACATTTTATACACCCATAATAATTAGCCCCCCGACTTTCAGAAATAGCCTCACGTCTTTGAAAATCCGTCCTACTAAAATAAATATACAAACCCAAAAATTGTCCACAGCAGTCGTCAGTGCCATGGAGATTGCCGCAGAGTTTTTCATTTTCTGCGGCACTTTTTTTGCCGTGGACTAATTATAAAAAAATATTCATGGTATATTTTTTTCTTATTGTTAAAAATAAAGTATACTTTGTTAAAACTGCCATGGAAAATGTCATGGACACTATTTCTCCATAGTATTTATTTTGCCAATGACATTTTCTTAATTGCAAGGGTTAATTATTTTGACATTTGTCAGCAATAATAATATTTTAGGAATTTTAAAATATACATTTAATTTCCCATTTTTAGAGTTGGATGTGGTAATAGGATCAAATAATCAAATATCTTTCAATCATGTTTGGGGAAAAGCTTATTGAAAGCAGAAAATGTATTTGTACATGGTAGTGTTAATTTTGTGTTTTTATTAGTGACACTATCTGTGATCTCGGTGGGGCATCGGAACTGGCTAACTATGGAGAATATTCTGGAGCACCCAGTGAACAGCAGACTTATGAATATGCAAAAACCGTGCTTGGACTGATGACAAATGAACATCATCCTGAAGGTAAGTTTCTTGATCTGTCTAAACATTTTAGTGTAGTAAGGCTATTATTTTTTGTGTTTGCTATTATGTTTTGTGTTTGCTATTATTTTTTGTGTTTGCTATTATTTTTGGTGTTTGCTATTATTTTTTGTCTTGTTTTGTTTAATGACACCACTAGGGCACATTGATTTATTAATCATTGGCTATTGGATGTCAAACATTTGGTTATTTTAACATGTTGTCAAGTGTGAGCCAGCCTCCAATGGGTTTTGAACCACTGTCATCAGCTTGAGAGTCCAGTGTTCTACAGCTGGACCACTGAGGCTCACTTTTGCTTATTAAATATTTAGTGGACCCATTAGGCTATTTCTCATTCCAGCCAGTGGTTTGTTACTGGATTAACAAAGACTTTTGTATATGTCATCCTGTTTGTTGGGAGGTGCATAGAAAAATACCTTGCCACTAATTGGAAAGAGTAACCTATGTGGCTGTAGTGGATTTTTTTCTTTTAACCATGTGTAATAAATGTCATCAGTTTGACTCCTATAATTGCTGATTATCCGGTGTGCTAGTTTGTCATTAAACAAACATTCCTTTCCTTTATAAAGTCTAGGTTTACACTTCCATTAATTCACCAACCACAGTCCGATAACTTAAATACCATATTGTTTCTGTTTATAGTGCCGAGGCACTATGCAAAATACACAATGGGTGCGCTAATTAGAGTAGTAAACAATGTTTTGTGATATGTGTAAAAAAAAAGCCTCTGCCACCCAATGAGAACATTTTACATGTACACTGGCAGGAAATGGATCTTTTCACAACGGATTTAGAAATCAGTTACGCTTGGCAAAAAATGGCTTCTGGTTCAAAAACATCGCGGGCTGAATTTACGAAGTCTGTTTTTCTCTTACACACTTGTAAAAGTGTTAACCGCGTGCATTTAACGAAAAATTGGTATTTGGAAGGGCATTTGGAATATGGAAACAACGTTTTCCATGTGTTGAATTAGGCACATGGCTGATATGCTTACATATTATACATTATTCATTTCAAGTTGGCAATCAGGTACAAGCCAGTTTTACTATTTTAAGGGACCGATTTCTCGTGAAAATGGGGGGTGCCTTTATATTAGGGGGTGCTATAAATAGAAACAATACAGTATTCGTGAAAAAGTATTTTTTTCTTTTAGAATGTTTAGTCATCCTTATAGAACACAAATTTACTTTTTAATAATTGTCTTGGTCTGTATAATGAAGATCAGTGATGGAGCTTGTACAGTTTTATTGTTGTTTGTGTTTTAGGAAAAGTCCTAATCATTGGAGGTGGAATTGCTAATTTTACCAACGTTGCAACAACATTCAAGGTGAGCATCTTTAATTTTGTATTTGAAAACGATAAATTCATGCAGTTTTGCTAAATATAGTCAGCTAAATTAATATATTATCATACATTATATTAATCTGTGTGGGAACTAAATATATTTATACAAATAAATTCTAAGTATATAATTTGAGAATGTTGTATATATCTAAAAAAAAAAAAGATATATTAAATAATGTTTTCATTTTATTGATATGTAGGGTATTGTTCGAGCACTATGGGAGTTTCAGCAACGTCTCATAGAATTCAGTGTCAAGATTTATGTACGACGTGCTGGACCAAACTACCAGGAAGGTCTGCGAATCATGCGAGAACTTGGTATGTCCATTTTTCTTTCTACTTTCGTGCAATACTGGATAAAATTGTGTGAATACAAGTACAAACAAAATAATAATAAAGAGACTTCAATGGGTTTAAGTTTATTTTTTAAAATGTTTGTTTTATTTATTATCTTGTTTTACTTCATGAGACGTGCAGCATGAAATAAATTGAATAATTTGTAACTTCAGGGTTTGTACGCACCTTGAAAACCCTTTAATTTATAAAGACTTTTTTCAAGGCCTTGAAAGTCCTTGAATTTGATTAAAATTAAGGAAAGTGATTGAACATCCTTGAATTTTGTCAAAACCGTTGTATAAAAATTACCAGAAATAAAATTTATGAAGACACCTTGTGTTCTGTTTAAAAATAGTACTCACAAGATCAAGAAGTGTTGTAAGACTTATTGGTTCTGCTGCCATTTTTAATTGTTTTTTTCATGACACAACAGAGTTATCAGTTATTGTCCTCCGGCAGTTTGAAATTGTTAACCCAGCTGGGGCTTTTTGTGAGATAAAATGTGTCTTTGTTAAACAAGTATGGTCCTTGAATTTTCTAACATAAGTGCTTGAAAATTCCTTGAATTTTGACTCCAGACAAGTGTATGAACTCTGTAACTTCCAATTGTTTATTTCTGTAATAATTATGATTTTATGTTTCTCACTGATATTTTTAGGAGATAGTTTGGGAGTTCCTATCCATGTGTTTGGTCCAGAAACCCACATGACAGCCATTGTTGCCATGGCATTAGGCAAGCGAGAGATTCCAGTCCAACAGCCTCGACTGAAGACGACAGCCAACTTTCTGCTTCCAGACAGCCCAGCAGTGAGTGGTCGTACTTGATTTGTATATTCAATAGTAGTCTTTTTGAAGATGTTTTAATTTGTGTTTCATCAACAGGGGTTTCATTTCTCAGTGAAATCATTGATTTCAGCAAAAACTGAATTTCCAGTTAAAAAAAGAAACTTTATCAGACGACAGAAAGAGATGAGATTTGGCCAATAATGCATAAGATTTCATTTGCAAGACTAAACCGACGCCATTTTGTGTGAACTTCTCACTTTCTGGTGGTCCAGCCTATGGAAAATGTCTCATTTGGACATTATCACAAATGGTGGAGTGCGTGCCAAAAACATAGACAAAACTTGTTCAAACAAGTGGTTAATTCTAAGACCAAAATCTGTCCACGTATTTGCCAGATTGCACCATTTTAATCAAATGTTTCAAAACATTTCTTTTGGGCGGGGGCATACCCATTGACCTCCCTAGTTTTTCAGGGATTTTTCAGTTTTCTCACTGGCACCCCTGCATCAACAATAAAGCTATTGATTGCAAAAATTTACAACTTCACAATTTTTTTTTTTTTTTTTTTAATAATAGAGGATAGTTTTAAAAGAAAACCTTTATCTGAGTTTTAGATCTATTTTAGGTTCTTTACGGAATAATACAACTAACAGTACCTATTGGTAAGTTCAAAGTGATAATTGTCTTCTGGAGGGAGTGGAACAAAAGTTATTCTAGGGATACAGTAATGAACAAGATGGTTTTTTATTATTTAGAATTTGCATATGTATACTGAACAGCAAAAGAAACACAGTTTTAATTTGCAATGTTTGATTGAATAGATGTTAACCATATTTTGATGTTGGCTGTTTTGCTTACTGGATGCACGTACAGAGAAGTGTAAAGCATGTGCAACATGAGTTTTAGGCTTGAATGAATTTTTCGTCTAATTTGATTAAACTTAATCTGAACAAACATTTGTGTTTCTTTTGCTGTTCAGTATAGCTCATAAAAAAAATATTCTGTTAAAAAAAATAGAATGTTTTATAAAAGGGTGAAAATGACATAGGCTGGCAAATTTTCCAGGGGGGAAATGATCGAGGAAAATTTACTTGGAATGCTGATACCAAGAAAAAGGTAAATGGTTTTCCAAATTATATAATGTGTACATAAAGTTTAATTATTTTTAGGGTGTTTTTGTTTTTGTTTAAATATTCTTTTGAAATTAGTTATTTTTAGCTGAGACATTTAATTCTGTGAAAACATTTTTAAGTTAATGGGTGAAAGTTTTACTATTAATATTATAATTGCTTTTCTCTTTTTGTTTATTATTACAGCGAACAAAGGTAATCAGAACACCATTAGTTAGTTTGTCAATGTTTTGCTTTTGTTGTTGCTTGTTATTTAAATGTTGTCGGTTTTCATGTTTATCTGTTGTGAGGATGAATTCCTTGTTTTTATTTGTGGTTTATCTATTTATGTCTGAGTGAGATGTAGCTCAAACGGTAGCGTGTCCGCTTGTGAACCTGTTGGTCAGTCGTCGGATCGATCCTTTTCAGTGAACCCATATGCCTTTTGGGCTATTTTCTGATCCAACCAGTGGTGCACAACTGGTTTATCAAAGGCCGTGGTAGGTGCCGTCCTGTCATTTGCAGATAAAATTATTCTACAGTTAAAATTATTATAATGGAACCGGTATAAAGATTTTTAAAAAACAACAGGTGTCAGGCAAAATTTGTTCCCAGTACCTACCAGCTATAAATTTGATAGCTTTACCACTGCATCATAGAAGGTGGTTAAAATTTCCATACCATGAAAGCTATATAAATTAAAATATAAACCATACTCAATGTGATGCACTGAGCTGTATTAAAATATAAACCATACTTAATATGATGCACTGAGCTGTATTAAAATATAAACCATACTTAATGTGATGCACTGAGCTGTATTAAAATATAAAATATACTCAATGTGATGCACTGAGCTGTATTAAAATAAAACTAATGGAAAACAGTTTGGAACATTCTCAGAGGTATTTCCCTGCATTCTTGTTATGGAAAAATTGTATTTTGTCCTGGAAATGTGATGGAAAATAAAATATCTGATGTCAGAACCTGGTTTAAAAGAGTGATCCCAATGATATTAATTAAACTGGCAGGAATGAAATAAGTTTTCAGTTCTATGAATTCAGTGTGTCTCTTGGTGTGCAGTTTAGTACTATACACACGGGTTTATAAAAAGGGGTCCCTGGGACTGACCTGCTTCTTTTCTGAGGGTCCCAACACAAAACCTAAGATCCACAATTTAGTCAAGAGTTGCAGAAAACACATTTTGCTTTAAGAAAATATATTTATCTTGTCTTAATTTTTATCTGTTTTATATTGAATAAAGTAATTCTTTTTTTATTGCACTAAAATGTCCCAGTACACCCGCTACACCACCCCCAATTGTTTATTAATGATTGAGTCGATTATATAACCAAAATAGTTTTGATATTTTATAAGAGTGCCATGGGATGCAGAGTCTCTGATTTTTGGGGGTCCTGATGACCTTTTATTGCGTCCTTTATGCAGGTTTTGTGAGTCCGGTAAATCCCTGCTGTACAGGCACTCTTTCTCACTGGTTAGACATACAGTAGTAGTTTACTGGCATTACTATCACTTGTATATTCTTAATGCCTAATAAGAACATGTATGTTCTTTGGGCATTGTGCTGTGTGCATATATAAGGGTAGGGAATTGGCCTAATGATAGCTGTTGACAGTGCATGGTGGTGTATGTATGTTGATAATATATATTCTCGGTTATAATGTTTATGCGGGTAAAGTAGAATCCTGTGTCTCTGCATGTTAAGTGTTTGTTGTCCTACGTTTAAGCTGGTCATGGTTTTAACAGACCTTTCTGCTTTCTTGTAATATTTCTGGACAGACACCCCAAACTACAGCATTCCGGCAATATAGTCAAACTTTCCGCTGGCTGGTCGAGTTGCCTAGATTTTTATTTATTTGTTTATTTAAAAAACATTTATTGCTAAAGTTGTCTGAATTCGGTTGCACCGAGAGCATTTACATAACTTTAGCATCGGACATGGTGGGTGCGATGTCTGCAAGAAGCACCTGACGTCCAAATGGCTGTATTACAGTATTACAGCACATGCAACATTATTAAATGTACAATAAACATGGAGTTGTTGACAGAATTAGAAAATATTACAGCAAATTTTCATTTAACATCTCCAAAGAACAATTCAGTTGTCACGTTGGACACATAACTGATAGAACCCGTAGATTTCCTGAGAAATAATATTTATGGGGCCTAGATTTTTCTATGGGTAGGCAAGTCTAGTTTAATGTGTTTATATGAGAGCCTCGGTGGTCCAGTGGTAGAACGTCGGACTCTCAAGCTGATAACAGTGGTTCAATACTTGTTGGAGGCTGGCTCTTACTTGACTACGTGTCAAAATAATCAAACTTTTGACGTCCAATAGCCGCTGATTAATAAATCAATGTGCTCTAGTGGTGTCGTTAAACAAAACAAAATTAAAAATTGATGTGCTTATGCTTATTTTTGAAACAGTGGCACATTAAATTGGGCTTGTTTGGTCATCCCTCGCCTGTCTTGTATTAGTCTTTACTCTCTAACTATTGTTGTAATTACAAATAAAAGTATATGTTACTATGTAATAAATGTAGTTTAGAGACTCCAATACCTTACAGAAATATCTGTGTTTATGAGTATTTTTGTTATGTTCTTTGAAATAGTGTGGTACTTATGTTCTCAGAATTTGCTTGTTTTTGTTTAATTTGCTCAAACCTTCTATAAAAGGCCAGGCTGTTATCAGCCACCTGTCTTTTAAAACCTCTTGTGATATGTTTGTAGTGCAAATGCATGTATATACCTGTGTGTAAAATCCACTTGCTCATAGCAAATACTTTTAGAAAGTATCATGGGTGATTTTTATAGACAGGTTTGACCTTATTGTCATATAAAAAAATATTAAGTTCGCAAAATTTGTTTATAAACATACATGTATTTTGAAATTTTAACTTCTTTTGACATGTTGTTTATCTGTCATGGTGTCAGCATTTATTTATAAATCTACATATATATTCAAATCCTGCAAGTTTACTGTTGTCTCACTAATTATGTACAATTTATATTAATTATTTTAATGTGATATTTTTATTAGCTACAAACATTTACTAGATATTCACTCATATAGGTTAAAACATAATACATACCAGTCTGCTATATTAAATATTGCACACATTATTTTTTCTGGATTTAATTTGAATTAAATATTTTTATCATAGATAAAAATCATCTGGATTTTACTGCTGCTTGATTTTGTTCCTTGTTTTGTCAAAATATGCTTTATTTCATTTAACTATTTCAAAATTTGCCTCTGTTATTTTCAGACTTTTTTTGAAGGAATATTCTCATGTGTGTAAAATTAAGTTTGACATCATTTTCAGAAAATATGTGTTTCTGATATATGTAAAAGCTGGATCCTGCCATTTATTGTGCTCTTGGTCCATTTAAAGTTAGAGAAAACTTAAGATTATATATAAAATTATAGATTTGCATTAAAATTGTGTATTAATTTACTAATTTTTCACAAATTAGAAATGTTTTTTCTCAACACAAATATAAATATTGCTACTTTAAAAAAAAAAGGATTTTTTTTGTACATCACATTATTTTTATAATTATCACCTATTTTATCGTCAGTCTACATCCTCCAGTAGAACTGGGTCAGCAGCTGATCTGACAAACATGAACATGTCCAACTTTACCAAGAGAACAAACAACATTGAGCATGTGCTAGGACAGAAGGACATGTGTCTCTTCACAGAGTCGACCAAGTCCATCGTATGGGGCATGCAGCAACGTGCAGTACAAGGCATGATAGATTTCGATTACGTCTGCTCGCGCAAAGAACCTTCAGTTGTTGCTATGGTCTACCCACTGACGTACGTTCTGCTTTGTTTCTTTCTTCAGTTAATTCTGTTTCCAGTCACCAGTCATTTTATGATTTCCACTTTATTGTTAAAAAATCATGGACAAAACCATTAAAGAGTAGTCATAACAGCTGTTGATACAAAGTATTGTGGTTTATTAGAATCTACTTTGCAGTCCACCCAATACCACTGAATTTAGCATTTGAGGTTTGTGTTAAGAGTTACCTCCCATTCAGTCCAAATTAGTTTAACCTCTACACTTCTACCAGTTCAGCTTTGGTTGCACTAATGGGAGTTGAATATACTAGCATATCTCTCTGTGGATCACTGAACCTGTAAGCTCCCTTACCACATTAAGGAATGGACCTTAAGGGAGAGTATCAGTAAATGTGTTAAAGACTGAAATACCATTCTTATTGGCAGTAGGCCTATATGAATCTTGTTTACTTACCTGCAGTTAATTTTTACTATATTTATGCAAATAATTTAAATATATAAAAAAATGCAAACAAATAGATACAGCCTTCAAAATTTGTAGCAGCAGTCAGCAACGTCACAAAAGCTGCTGTGAAATTGGTCTGTGGCAGTTTTGTACTGCTGTCACAAAAATATAAATATATTATGCAGTATCTAAATTTCTTAAAATTACAGTCACAATGCCATGGCAAAAGAATTGTATGATGGCAGTCTAGTGCAATATCAACACAGTTTGAATTTCAAGGTTTCATATTTAATAATCATACTTTAAATAAGATTTTGGAAAGGTCAGAACCACATCAAGGATTTGGAAAAAAGAGGCCTCTGAGGGCATCTCCCTGGATAATCTTTAATTTATTGTAATTTATAATATGCTGAATTTTATCATTGAATGCTTTTTTGTATTAATCTACAATTTTAGCTTGATCATTTCTTTATATTTATTTATCATAGTGGCGACCACAAGCAGAAATTCTACTGGGGTCATAAAGAAATTCTCATACCAGGTTAGTATTTTACAGTGTCGGTCAATGGCCCAGCAGTAAGGCATCTGACTCCCAAACTGAAGACAGTGGTTCAAATCCCATCAGATGCCGGCTCACACTGATTACGTGTCACAATAACCCAATGTTTGACATCCAATAGCCAATGATTAATAACTCAATGTGCTCTATTGAGGTCGTTAAAAAAAAGAAAGAAGTCAGTATTTTGCAACACGTTTTTGATGCAGCTGTAACCTACTAGGATGAACCTCTCCAAGTGAAACCATTGTTATTTTTATTTTCATATACACCCAGTGGTTTTCTTTTGGTATATCAAACACTGGTATGTGTTGTTCTGTACATGTGGAAGAAATTTTGAACTGAAAATATTTTAATGAATAAAGAACAATAGGATATGTCATCACTGTGATAAGCTATGTGCTAAGTTATTTTTTGGCCATTTTGAGATTTTCAGCTTAACTCACTTATAACAGTTGCCATAAACTGTAAAAATACCTTAGTTGTTGTGCACTTCCTAACCCACTTGATGATAATCTGTCTAATTGTTAATAAATAGTCAATGATGGGTAATTGCAGCAGGTTTTTTTGCCTTTTTCTCAAAATTACAAAAACTTACTTAGGCACTTACGTTATGAGGGTGAAAACATGCAAGTACATATAAAAGAACTCATTTTGGTAATGGAAATTACTTATATATAAAAACTAAGGAAAAATAAAAAGGAATTTCACAGTATTTCATAAAACAGCAGCTTTTCGTTCAAGGTAGTTATTTATTTTTCATTCTAGGCAGTGGTTCAAACATACAATGTTTGCAACTCGTTGTTTTCAGAGGCAATGTGCTACTGCCACCTAGGCTACTCTTTCCAGTTATCATTAAGGCATTTTTTTTATCTGCTTTCCAACAGATGGGACAACTAGTTGTGGGTCATTGGTTGGAATAAGAAATAGCCTGTGAGTCTATTGAAGGGGATCGATCAAACAGTGTATCGTCATGGTGATGGATATCTTCCTTCTGGTATATATCAAAGACTGGTATATATCAAAGACTTATAGAGACCATAGTATCTACTAATCTGGCAAGCATAGTATCAGAAATTAATAATAAACTGTAGTAATAGCTCTTTCCTACTTCATGTGAATGATTCATTTAATCTTTCCCCTGTGATGAATTTTTTGTGTAATATTTATTTTGCAGTGTACAAAAATATGGCTGATTGTATGAAGAAATTTCCTAATGTTGAAGTACTCATCTCCTTTGCATCCCTCAGATCTGCTTTTGAAACCACAATGGAAACTATGGAGTTCCCTCAAGTATGTTTTATACTATTTATATTTTAAATCTGAATAAAATATATTTTGTCGGGTACCATTATTGATTGAAATTTGATTTTTCTTCTTCAATAATTTTTATTCCTCTCTTTCCAGCCATTATTTAGAAAATAAATATATAAAAAAAACTATTTTATGAGTTTTAGAGTGAATATCAGTAAAACAAGTAATAAAAAAATGACTTTCTTCAAAACATTTATAAAAATATTTTATCCTGAAAATTTTAAGTTCCAGGGAAATGTAATTCCATTTTTGGTTAACTTTTTTCATAAACAGTATCTATTGACCCTTGTAAAATAAATAAGATAAAAAAGCAATACACTGATCCATAATGAAAATGATCTATGAAAACATTGGATAACAATAGCCGACTCAATTACTGAATGGCTTTCTTTGAACTAAAAAGCCTTGGCACCTCTTGCATTATCTTCATGAAAAAAATTGCAGAACACTTCCAAAAACTATGAAATGCCATTAAATTTTAATGTATCATTTTATTTTGTTATCAAACATGATTATTTCCCTTTTTCCATCCATTATTTAGAAAATAATTTAAAAAAATATATATAGAGACTTTTCCCCTGAACTTTAAGTTTTAATTTTATTTCTGTAGATAAGAACCATTGCCATCATTGCTGAAGGAATTCCAGAGAATCTCACAAGACTGCTGATTAAACGTGCCGACGAGAAAGGAGTCACAATCATTGGCCCTGCAACGGTAAGGCTCTTGGAAAAAAAGGATATTTGAGTTTTATTGAAACTAATTTCATAAGTACTTTGTATTAAAAGAATTTTTTTTTATATTCACTGAAACTCAGTAAGGAGGTCCATTTCAATTTAGATTTTTTCGAAAAATAAAGTATGTCAGATACCGAAATTCACAACACATTTTGATTATATAATATATTGTGGAGTAAAGTAAAGTTTGTTATATTTAACGATGCCTTTAGAGCACATTGACTTTTATCTTATCAGCTATTGTATGTCAATCATAATATTATGGTTTAGAGGAAAACCACTGCTGCCACATATGCTACTTCCAATAAGCAGCAAGGAGTCTTTTATATGCACCATCCCACAGGACAGCACATACCATGGCCTTTGATGAACTAGTTGTGGATCACTGGTTGGAACGGAAAATAGCCCAAAGTGCAAATCTGTCCACTGAGAAGGATTGATCCGACAACCGACCGGTTCACAGGCAGACACGCTACCATTTGAGCTACATCCAGCTCCCATATATTGGAGTATTATAAAATTTGGCGCAAAGTTAAATATTCTACTTTTTGTGTAATGCTTGATAATACCTGGTGTGGTCAGGACATCTGAAACATGAACAGAAATGTCTAATATGTACACAAAATCGAGTCTTTACAGGAATAAACAAACTAAAGCTGACTAATTATGACAGAAAAGCCAACACCTTTTTTTTATTAAGCAAATAATCCACAAATCATTGTTAAAATACTTTCCAAACATAATCATGAATGTGTCAAATGATAAGTAGGAAGAAATCAACTCAGCTCTATTCTTTTTTCAAAATATGTCAAACACAATTAGAATATTTAGCTTCAATGTTCTGTTTACAGTTCAGAATTTTAACAAATAATAAGAAGAACAAACAAAATAAATTAAAGATGAATGCTAGCATAAGCAAGAAATAAAGTTTTTTAAACATGTAACTTACATTTCGTAAATTCCTACCAAAATTAGCTTTGAAGTAAACATTTCTTTATCTAACTGAATTAAAATAGAAAATATAGCCGTTTTAAGACAAATATTGCTGTGCCCTTTTTTCATTCTTGCCCCATAGAAAACTCACATTTTGCCATTATGCCCCAGATGTGGCCTCAAAATGGCCCTGGTGCCCTCTTGATTCCTAGTAATCCAAGGCAATAATTGCTGTGTCCCCCAAACAGCAAAGTTCGACCCCTGATATATGTTAAATTGGAAAGATATTAGCATGTTCACTTTATCAAGACACAAGTGATCGGTTTGGCATAACCGGAATTCTTATTTGTCATTCGTGTTAACTGAAAATTGCTTAACTGCAACACATATTAAAATCTTGTATCCTGCTAGATTTATGAGTGACTATTGCAGGTTGGTGGTTTGAAAGCAGGCTGTTTCAAGATTGGAAATACCGGTGGGATGCTGGATAACATATTGTCTTCAAAGCTGTACAGGCCAGGCAGGTACGAATGTAACATCATGTTGTTCTCGAGGAATTAATTGTTTGTTTAATGACACCACAGCACATTGTTCAGTTGACTGGTGAGTCGTCGGGTCGATCCTTTCCAGTGGACCCATTTGCAGTTTGGGCTATTTTGTGTTCCAACCAGTGGTCCACAACTGGGTCACCAAAGACCATGGTATGTGTTGTCCTGTCTGTGGTACGGTGCATATGAAAGATCCCTTGCTGCTTATCGGAAAGAGTAGCCTATGTGGTAGCAGAGGATTTCCTATAAAAAATATATATCAGAATGACCATATGATTGACGTCTAATAGCCTATGATCAGATAAAAATCAATGTGCTCTAGAGGTGTCATTAAACAAAACAAACTTTATTGTTCAGTGGCTATTAGATATCAAACATACAGAGTTTGCGACTCATGGTCTGTGGAAGAAACTAACTACTGTGACATAGGCTACTTTCCTATTAGCAGCAAGGGATATTTTAAATACAATATATTTACTATATTAGGTGGACTTTATTTTCAGTGTGGCTTACGTATCCAGATCAGGAGGCATGTCCAATGAACTGAATAACATCATCGCTCTCAACACAAATGGTGTGTACGAGGGTGTTGCCATTGGAGGAGATAGGTAAGCCAAAATATCGAATATTAAATAAAATTCCTATCATTATTTTGAGATCCGGTTTTGGGCATGTCTGATAGTTCTACAAATTTTTCATTTTCTATGATTTAACATGCACATTTAATTTTTTTTTTTTTTTTGTATACATTTCTTCTTAAAATATACAGTATACAAAATAGTGGCTTCAGAAAAATCACAATAATAAATTAAACATGTTATAGGCCTATACAATAATACACAAATTCAAAAATAATAAGATTAGAAATTACAAGATCAAATTCAAGTTATTTAAAAGTCTCCTTTATATCAATTACATAAATCTAAGGCACAAATCTATATGTTATAATAATATAATCTACGGAAAACTAAACAAAAAATTCGTTATTATATATTCTTTATAATTAATTTTTGTAATTTTGTCAGTCACAGATATTGAACTACATTTAAGTGCAATGAAAAGCATAAACACTATAAATATAATAGTAAAATTTTCTTTAATGTCTGGTACAAATTGATTGATGGACGACAGTTTGACTGGCAGAAAAGAAAAAAAATTATTATCTTTTATTGAAGTGAGTCATGTAATTATTTTATTCTTCTCATTCTACATCTAAACCATGCACGTTCAGGCCGTACTGTTGTGTTTTTGTTTTAGATATCCAGGAACGACATTTATGGATCATATTTTGAGATACGAGTCTAACCCCGAAGTCAAACTTATTGTCCTGCTTGGAGAGGTTCGTTTGTTTTGAATACAATTAGCATTAACCACTCATTTCAATTGAACATCATCTTATTTTGTGCAGTTATCTTATGTATTTTTGAAACATTTACCTCAATGTCATCACTAAATATTAACGTGGTGAGTTCAGTTTTTAAAATAGGTAAAAAATAAAGTTTGTTTTATTTAACGATGACTCTAGAACACATTGATTTATATCTTATCATCGGTTATTTGACGCCAATCATATGGTCATTCTGACATGTATTTAGGGGAAATCCGCTGCAGCCACATAGGCTACTCGTTGCAATAAGCAGCAAGGGATCTTTTATATGCACTGTCCCACAGATAGGACAACACATACCATACCCTTTGATGAACCAGTTGTGGACCACTGGCTGAAAAGAAAATAGCCCAAACTACAAATGGGTCCACTGAGAATGATTTATCCGACCAGTTCACAGGCAGATACGCTACCGTTTGAGCTACATCCCACTCCAAAAAATAGTTAAATGCATATATTACTTCGATTTACTTATTTATAATTAGGGGATAACCCAGTGGTTGGTACTGGGATCAAATCTCAGTCGAGGCATGTGATTTTTTACACTGGCTCCAACCCAAAATTGGGGGGCTCAGTTGGTAAGTGTACACCAACCAGTGATTCAGTGTTATCAAAGGCCATGGTATGTGCTATCCTGTCTGTGGGAAAGTGCATATAAATATCCCTTGTTATTTATCAGTAAGAGTAGCAACATTAATATGGTGGCAGTGAGTTTCATAATCCAACTAACACTAACCTCTGTCCTGACAAACAACACAGGAAGCTGAGCTGTGTGCCCAGGACAGCATGCTTGAACTTTAATTGGATATAAGCATGAAAAAAAGTATAACCATCCCACTGTGGTTTTCCTATTCATCTCTGAAGAGTAAATTAATGGAAATATTTAGACAAAGCAATCCTGACAGTGTTAACAGTTGTATGAGTTACTGTTGATGATAATTTGTTTCAGGTTGGAGGTGGAGAAGAATACAATCTAATCAATGCTCTGAAGGAAAGAAGAATCACCAAGCCAGTTGTAGCTTGGTGTATCGGAACATGTGCCAAAATGTTCACTTCAGAGGTACAGTGCTGATGAGATAATTATAGTTTTGTATAACAGGAACCAGTCACAATCCATCCTTTAAGACTTATTTGGAATATGTCCGCCATGCGTTGCCAGCAACAGGAATATCACCATCCGTTTATTTAGTCCACCATCTAAAATAACTAGTCATGCCATCGTCTTGAATATATATACAGACATTTTCAAAGTACATGTACCCTGCAAATTTTAGGTGCCATCCTTTCCTATAAGTAGAACCAGCTCTACCAGTTCCCTCCATCCCTTTCCTGAATACTGAGGAGACCACTGGGAACACAGTGTGGAAGACATTTAGGCAGATAAGTTTGCAAACAGTAAAATAACGTACACTTTTAAAATACGTACAGGTTATTTTAATACAGATCTGTAAATAAGTGTTAACTGCTATAACCAACACCAAGCACTTACGTTTCCACCACTGAATATGTGGGACATCATCAAAAAGTGCCCATTTGACACCTAATAGCCCCTAATTAACCAATGTGCTGAGGTGATGTTAAATATTTCTTTCTTTTCTGCCGTATTCAGGAAGATTATTACCTTGTACGTAAAACATTTTGTCCTTTGTAATAAATAGAATGTGATGTATGATTGAAAACACATTTGTAATATAAAAAGGTGTTTTACAGGAACCTGTTTAATAACCTTATGGGATATGGAATGGGAAGAAAATGAGAAATGTTCAGAAACAAATTTAAAATCATTAGAATTTGATGAGATTATGAACAACCAGGTGATCAGTGATTTGCACTATAATTAAAATAGTTAAACATATTTAAATTCAGGTTCAGTTCGGCCATGCTGGAGCATGTGCTAACGCATCGTCGGAGACAGCGGAGGCTAAAAACACAGCACTCAAGGCAGTTGGAGCTATTGTGCCAAAGAGTTTTGATGAACTAGGCATTGCAATTAAGTGAGTATCATCGAACCATTAGTGTTTGCTGGTATAAACAAGCTCACAGTGTTATTTAAATTATCTGGCTTGTCATATGAGTATTTATTACCTCATTGGGGCTATTGTTCTTATATTCTTTCTGAAAAAAATTGAAAAATGTCAGTGGTTATAGTATAAATTAAAACAAATTAATAAATTGAACAAAATATTTTTCATTTTGATTCAAAAACACCAACAAAAAAAGCGAAAACACAAAACTAAATCACCAAATATTTTCACATTTAGCAGGATAAAACAAAATTACAAAAGGTGAGTGCACAAATTTACCACATTACATTTTCAAATGAACCTCATGTGAGAGTGAGTGTCCTGAATTGGAGAAGACTGTATACTATAGTTTAATTTTTTTTTTTTTTTGTAGGCAAGTATATGATAAGCTGGTTGATGATGGAGTCATCGTACCACAACCAGAACAAGCCCCACCCACTGTTCCCATGGACTACAACTGGGCTAGGGTGAGTAGTGAATCATTTGGCATACTAATAATTTACCAACAAGCATGTTGCTAGATAAAAGAAACAAATCTCCTTTACTTCTTGGTAAGCATCAGACAGGGGAGGTAACTGTGATAAATAAATGTTGGGCACTTATCTGGAATGTTCAACAATGTCTTTATAATAGTATTGGTAATTATATTTATATGTAGTAAAAAAACTAACTCATATTAAGTGAATGTAGATTACATTTTTTAAATATTTCACATGCTTTTCATTTCATGATTTTTTTTAAAGAAAACAAATAGACATAAACAGTTATGGGTCATTCAGAGCTGTCAACATTTTCTTATTTTTACACAGAAAACTGAAGGGGGAGGGTAGGAGACGTCAAAGCTAGCATACAAATTTAAAATTTATAATTAAAATATAACAATCCCTCCATAAATCATATACTTATAAGCTTACTAATTTTGGGAAAAACGGATGAGGTGAAATGGTTTTAAAATTAGTTCTCTTGGTATGAATATATGGGTGAGCCTTGTGGTCCACTAGTAGAATATCAGACTCAAGTTCAAGACAGTGGTTCAAAACCCAATGGAGGCTTAACTATGTGTTAAAATAACCAAATGTTTGACATCTAATAGCCGATGATTAATAAATCAATGTGCTCTAGTGTTGTCATTGTTAAAAAAAAAATATCGATAATTTCAAATGGCCCTTTATGATCTGTGACATTATATTTTGGTGGGGAACTATAATTCTCCAAATTTGTTATTAATGTTTTTGTCAAATTAATTAAATAAAACTATAACATGAATATAATGTTACAGGAGCTTGGATTAATCCGGAAGCCAGCTTCCTTCATGACGAGTATCTGTGACGAGAGAGGTCACGAACTGCTGTATGCAGGAATTCCAATCACAGACATTTTCAAAGAAGACATGGGTATTGGAGGTGTGCTTAGTCTGCTCTGGTTCCAGAGAAGGTATTATACATGTGTAGTGTGATGAGTTTGATCAGGGTTGAAAATTATCGGTTGCAGATCTCCCGTGGTGACCTTTATTCCCTAAAGACGACTACAAATTTGAGAAAAATAGACCGTCTGGCAACCATAATAATAATAAAATATTAATAATAATTTCCAACTGAGTGTAAATTACGTGAAATGGCAAATTCACTTGATTGTTAATAAATACATAGTGCTGCGCCACCTGTTGATAAAGTGAGTACTAGGTGTTCTGAGATTATCATTCATAAAATCAGCCGAAGAGTTACATTTTCCAAGATGTATGAATATAGCTGATTATGTCCCTTTGCAGACTCTTGTTTCTGTATCGATGGAGTGGAAAGTTTTTTCTGTTCAAATTGATTTTTTTTTGTGGGGTGGGGGTGTCTGTGATGGTTTTAATGTGATAACTGGAAGGCTAGTTGAATTAGAGAAGGGCCACCAAGTTGTTTCTTCAATTGGCGTTACTGGACACCATGGTTTTCATGTTAAATTTCAACCCTAAGTTTGATCATCAGATACATTGACTCTTTGGTATCAATCTGACATTGTGATTACAAAACATTTCATTTTAGCCTGATTTCTTGTTGACAGTTCAATCTGAATTCACTGCTCCACCTATATTTGCAACAGTATAAAATAAAGTATGAATGAACATTGAGAGAGGTCAGACCTTTGGACGAATTTCTTGTTGACAGTTCAGCCTCAATTCATAGTGAATCGAGGTTGAACTATCAGTAAGAAATCCAGGCTTGGAGTCTGGTCTCAAGGCTCAAACTAAAGACTAGACTTTAAAATCATGCTATTTATACTGCATTATCATGATATTAAAGTTGAGGTTTTTTAGCCCAGACTTTAAAAGTTTTATGAATATATACAATACTTAATCACACCTGACATGGAACATGAAAACTGTGAGCCTCGGTGCCACAGCAGTAGTACATTGGACTCACAAGCTGAAGACAGTGGTTCAAAACCTCATCGGAGGTTGGCACACACTTGACCATATGTCAAAATTTCCAAATTAACATCCAATAGCTGATGATTAATAATCCAATGTGCACTAGTGGTGTTATTAAACAAACAAACAAAGGTACCTCAAAATTACAGTGTTTTGAATTGAATAATAAATGTTAAAAGCACTATAAATTTTATTTTAATTATAGTATACGATGTACTTAAGTAATATATTTAGTTGTGATGAATCTCGTTGTTTTTAGGTTGCCCCGATATGCCACTAAGTTCATAGAGATGTGCCTGATGGTGACTGCCGACCACGGACCAGCTGTTTCAGGAGCTCATAACACAATTGTGTGTGCTCGAGCTGGCAAAGATCTCATCTCAAGCTTAACATCTGGTCTTCTAACTATTGTGAGTATGAGTGCCAAATTATCAAACACTTAATCTCCAATAAGTCAAACTCATGCTTTCAATGGTTATTAACATGAAACTTTGCCCATGTTAGGACAAAAGATTATTTTTGTTATTTTTTAGAAGTGATAGATTATGGAGTGATATGTCATTTATAAAAAATAACATCATAAAAACTGTTTTTAAAAACATTTCACACTTATTGATAACAAGCTGACTTTGGAGTAAATAGTCAGTGCACTCCACATCATGTCAAATGAGACCATCGTCTTTAATGGTACCCTTTATTCTGAGTAGATCAAACAAGGAATACAGTTTTGGAAATGAAATAAAATGTCAAATTTTTATACAAATGTTGAAACATAATTTGAATATTAAATTTTTTAACAAGAAAAAAGAGTTTTTATGCATTTTGCTTCACTATTCCATCCCCATTTTTGTTAGAATAGCAACAATATAAGAAAACTAAATTGTTTATATCGTACAGTAGATTTAAAAGGTAGTTTTTTTTGTGGGGTTTTTTTGTGTGCACAAAATGAGCACACTGTTGTTTTAATATGCTATTTCTCATAATGCAGTCTTCAAACCAGAGGGAAATATTTAACACTGTTCGAAAAAGAATATTTTAAAACTAAACATTTCAGTATATCCATATTGCTTTAGTGTACATTGGAAGCACTAACAGTCATGCATTGGGTTGTGACCGGTGTTTTGTGTGATATTTTCAGGGTGACAGGTTTGGTGGTGCTCTCGATGCTGCAGCTAGGCAGTTCAGTGATGCATACGACACAGGATTAATTCCTATGGAGTTTGTCAACGGGATGAGGAAGAAGGGGCAACTCATCATGGGGATTGGACACCGAGTGAAATCTGTGAGTTGGTGTATTATTGATTGTTTGTATACAACAAGCATGCCTTGTGTTTTTCAAATTCTACAGATTTGGCATAAGCTTATATAACTGAGTCTCTGTGGTCAAGTGGTAGAACATCGGACTCTCAAGATGAAGACAGTAGTTCAAAATCCATTGGAGGCTGGCTCACAGTTGTCAGTGTTTTATATAACCTGTTTTTTATTTGCACATTGAAATATCATTTACAAGGAGCAAGTTTTATGTGGAGTGTCTTTTAGTTGACTGTTAAATTATTATAAGTTATTACTATCTAATGAAACCAGTCAGTGATTGAATTATCACTGCGCTGTTAACATATTAAAATGGGTTACTAAAAAATGAAAAGGCTGCCTAGAACAAAAATTACATAACATAAAAGGGTTAAGCCAGTGTTCTATTCAGACATGCAATGAGTGTTACAAAATGGATGTCGTCCCATGGGTGTCAATACCATAGACTGGAACAAAAATGAAAAGGTCTACTTTGAAGAAAAATCACATAATCCATAAAAGGGTTAACCCAATGTTCTATTCTGACAGGCATGGAGTGTTACAAAATGGATGTATAATATGTGTTTTGTTTTTAACAGATAAATAATCCTGATATGAGAGTTGTTATCCTGAAGGATTACGTCAAGAAGCATTTCCCGTCATCTCCACTCTTGGACTATGCTTTGGAAGTTGAGAAGATAACCACATCTAAGGTAACTACCTACAGTTAGTTTTGTCTCAACTAATAGCAGACATGCCTACCTTACCAGTTTCTCCGTAATATTTCCAAACAGACACCATAAACTACGGCATTCCGGCGATATAGTCAAACTTTCTGCTGGCTGGCTGAGCCGCCTAGATTTTTATTTATTTATTATCACTAAAGTTGTTGGAATTCAATTGCACTGAGAGTATTTGCATAACTTCTTGGGTAAAGTTTGAATCTCATTGTGCATGTGTAATGTCAAGGTTTTGCGTTTCCACTTCACGTATAATTTCACACCATAACTGCAACGTTATGGCGAGTAAAAGAAAGATTCAGTTGTCATGTGTATAACATTCCTAACGGAACACTTAGATTTCCTGAGAAATTATGTTTATAGGCCCTAGATTCCTGAGAGGGTTTTCTATGGGTAGGCAGGTCTGTAATAGCCTTCAGCCATAGGTGTTATTTTTTTCAATGTCAGTGATATAATGTCACTGCTTTGTAACCAAAAGAGTGCAAGTCTGAGTTTGGCACTTACTGGTATCAGTGAAAGCCTTGATTGAGCTGCATCTGATGCACAAAGGGTGTATGTAGGTTTCTGAAACTATCCCACATTTATTTTGAAAGAAAAAGATATTCCACATAAAACTTGTGTCTGGGTGAGAAAGTTTTTAGCACTTTTATCCATTAACTGCTGCCCCAACATACACCCTTTTGGTTCTGAAGCAGCAATATGATATTTAGTTAAAAGTCTGCTGTTTACATCTTTTTGTGCTTTTCTTTCAGAAACCAAATCTGATACTGAATGTTGATGGCTTCATTGGAGTGTCATTTGTAGACCTGCTACGAAACTGTGGCTGTTTTACAAGGTGAGTTGACTGTCTTACCATTCTTAGCATTTCCTTTGTGTGATCAAACTAATATTAAATAGATCAGAATCATTTTTTTTTTGTTTTTTTGAAAGATGATGTTATTATATTACACGAATCTTCTACAGGAGGTAGAAAAATAGTATCAAGAAACTTCATACAAAAGTGGTAGTTAAAAGTAAATTAAAGTTAATTACAAAGGGGTAAAACTAGGGGTCGGGGGTTGTAAGTAAATTAAGATTAATTATAATATGTTAAAGAAGTAGGGATGGTTGGTTTTAAGTAAATTGAGATCAGAGTGGTGGGAATATCAGGTGTGCCAGGTGGCATGGGTCTATCATTTTAAGGGGCCTACACCCTTGGTAGAGGCAAAATGGGGGGAACCCTTTGGTAAAGAATATTGACATTATAAAGTTAATGATCAGTTTAAATGGGGGCCTACATTCCCCATTTGGCCTGGGCCTATCACCAGCTTTGCACGGACCTGATTGATATTAATTATAATTGCTCACTGTTGTCACTGATGGTGTGTATTTGTTCTAGGGAGGAGTCTCAGGAATACGTTGAGATTGGTGCCCTCAATGCTTTGTTCGTACTCGGACGCAGTATGGGATTCATCGGACACTACCTTGATCAGAAACGACTCAAACAAGGGTTGTACCGACACCCATGGGATGACATCTCCTACGTCATGCCAGAGACTATGAATGAACCACAGATGTAGACAGCACCTCTTCCACTGTGTATTAAAACCAAACAGCACTTTGAAGTTTGTGAATGTAAAATAGAACGTTTGTGATATTGATTGAGAATTGCACTGAAAACAACCACATTTTATTACTACGACATTTTTCTGAATCACTGTTCAAAATTCTGAGAATTAATCATTTGTGTAACCCATTTTATGGTATGTGTAAAAACTGTACAGGTAACCTATTTTATTTTGCATAACCCATCACAAAATATGTTTTATGTGAACAGTGACAACAATTTAATGATCAAACTGAAAATGTGTAACACAGTATAGGACTGGGAGAATTGAAATTTGTGTAAGTCACATATGAGCTATGCAAACTGGAATGGGTTACCCTTTATGCCCGGGTCACACTGTCAAGAATCGTCTGGCCAGATGAAAAACTCACGGATGACCACGGATAGTGGTCTATGAGCTATGTGGATGCACCACAGGTTAACTACATTTTTCGACAGTTTTACCATGCATACACTACAGTTTGTAATGGATTTTCCACTTTTCAGTGTGATCACACTACTTTCTTTTAAGAATTGGTATGTATTGGTAGGGATAAGCAAGATTTCTCAAGGATTACTACAATTTACTACGTTTCATTACAGCATAGTATGGATTATTATGATTGACTACGGTTTATTACGGATTGGTACAGTTTATTATGGATTACAACTGATTAGTACATTCTACTATGGATCAGTAAGGAAGTACATGTTCAAAAGTTTTAAACGAACAAGTACTACTATGATTTATTAATATGGACTACTACAGATTGCCACAAATGACGGCTAATCCGGTGTCCCTATCCTTGACAGTGTGACTGGGTCAGTATAAAATATTACTCCTTGTAAATAACATCACACAAACATAAAATTACTCACATTAGACTTGTGCAAACAAAATAATTATCTAATTTTCACAGGCCTCCTAGTACACAAAGGTAAACATTTCAGAGTAGTGGTCTGACAGAATGATCATGCACACAATTTCCAGAGGACTGCCGTCTAATATTAAAAATTGTTTTATCGAATATGATTGACTGGTTTCTGCATTAGAATGGTAATTGTTCATGATTCAAGACATATCTTTTTTAGTTTTATGAAAACAGAAATGTTCTTGCCATTTTATGTACTTATAGCTGTGATTGTTTTTAATGTGTATTTTAAGAATTGTGATAGTAGTCTGCACTTGTAGATCTAGACTATACAAATGTCATGTTGGATGGGGCGAGACTGGTCAGCAGTGGTGTTTTCAAGAGATTAGCTTTCACATCTTCATTTTTTTCACCAGATAGCACTATAGTGGCAGTTCTGATGCCAGAGGTAATGAAGAAAAGAATTGGAACAAATACCGTATCAGTAGCAGATCCAGAAAATTCATTTAGGCAGGGCCACTAGAGAATCCTCTCATTCTGTAACATTAAAACAAATATTTTATTTTTAATTGCAAAATTTGGGGTATTGGGGTGGAGATACTGGGGCCTCCTCTTGATCCGCTACTGCTTATGTTGTGAAAAATTTTCATTCCAGCCAGTGGTCTACAACTGGTTTAACAAAGGTGTGGAAAGTGCTGTCTAGTCTGTGGAAAAGGGCATATAAAAGATGCCATGTTGGTAATCAAAAAAGGATTAGCCTATGTGGTGGTAGTATTTTTCCTTTGAAGACCATGAATCAATTACAAACGCTATATATTTGACACCTAATAACCACTAATTGTTGAAAACATTCCTTTGTTTGTGAAAAAGTAATGCTGTTCTACCGAGTTGTATTAAATTTTCATCCCATTACAGATCTTTTATATACAGTAATTGAATTTAGTAATGTACTTAATAACTGGTAAAAATACAAAAGAATATATTGATCAAATAAAAGTGTGTACAAAGAGAATTTTGTCACAGCTTTTTGATATGGTTACAGATTTCATTTGGCAGCTTGTCAAAAAACGGTTTATTGTTTTATCTACATATCATTGCTGAGGAGCAAAGGGGCATCATCTCTAAATAACAGAGTGCTATTTTGGCACCTGACAATACATCTCACTGATGCATATTTGTGACAGACAAAAGTTTGTATCTCAATTTTCAAAAGAGAGCTTTGCTGCCCAACTGGTGACAGAGGTGCCCCATTACACTGTAAGTATTTCATTTTATACTTGGGGGCCAAGCTTGGGATTTTTAGGTTGTACGCAGACTCTTTCGGCGATAGGATAAAACACTATTGGCTGTGCACACACCCTCCACCCAATACAATGATTTTTTTAAATCTGTAATCTTAGGTGGTATGTAGCTGCATACCTGCGTATATGGAAGTTAGGCTCCTAATATTCATACCAGCTAGTGGTCCATAACTGGTTATAACAAGGACTATAGTACATGGTGTGCACTTATAAAAGATCCCTTGCTGCTAATCAGAAAGGATAGCTCATAAGCCCATAGCAGGTTTCCTCTGAAGACCATGAGTTGCAAACATGTTTGAAAAACAATCCTTATTTTTCATTTAGTTGTGAAATAATTTTGGTGTAATTCTTTTCACTAAAGCAATACTGTTTAGAAATACAGTGTTTTGCAAGTCATTAAACAAATGACATGTATGATTATACATTTCTATAGAGATACAAAAGTTTTCTGTTATATATTACATATTGATGGAAAAAAAAAAATGCAATTTTTGTTTTGTTGGTAAATATGTCAAATGTTTTATGTATGATTATTTCATGCAGTGACACGTGCTGATGCTTGACCCAATTTTAACCAAAGATTCTTAACACAATACAATGAGATGACTGTGTAAAATGTTAATACATTTGGTCTATGGATAAAAACGTAATACATTTATTAACAATAACTTTCTGAAGGTAATACAACATGAAAGAAAACAGTTTGTAAATAAAAATAAAAGTACAGTTTTGGTAGAAATTATTAAAAATTTATTTTTTATATTTTAGATATAATTATTTATAAAAGATTTTTTTAAAATGATCCCCATTATTTGCTCTCAGTTTTATAAAGTTTTAGTTTGAAATCACTTAATTTAAGAAATGTTATGACATAAAAATTATATATGTACATAAATTATATTTTGTAGATAATGTACAAAAGGTGGTTGTATTTTCCACATTTTAAAAACTGTTTTATGTATGTTGTGTAGTAATTTATTTCTTAATCTCATTTTGGTTAGAATAGATCATTGTGAAAACTAGTTTGATATTTTCCATTTACTGGAATAAATCTGCAATAAAAGTTCTATCTCACAGTATTTTGCAAACTAATCCATTGTAGTTGAATTTTCATTTATTGTCCATTTTATTTTGTGAATACTACGGTAAATAATGTACTCAAATAAAATATATTTCTGTAAAGTTGTTCACTAATCTATAATAGTACATTGTATACTCAACCAAAAAGAAAGTATGCATGTTGATATATTTTAGTTTCATGGGTGATCACAGTAAAGGTACACTGGCAGTAAACACGTGTTCAACTTATGATATTACTACACACACACACCTCTTCCTAAATTGTGTGGTTATCTAATTCCAGAATTTCATGAATGTCGTCTGGTTTATGAAATAAATGACTATTGATTGCATGCATACTTTCTTTTTTGGTTGAGTATATAAATAAGTGTTAGTGATATATGTATCATACAGCTGTAATTATAGATTTATGCAGTATGCCATGCAGGCTTCAAAGTTTAATGTTGAGTGTCTAATAATTTAACAATTCATTACACAAATAAAACCACATCCCTTAAAAACCAGATTTTTCTGTATAATAAAAACATTTAGCATGAATTCATTCTCCATTCTCAAAATACTATTATCAGTATTTGATACATCGTCAACCTCATAACCTAGGTGACCAAGTCATTGTATTGTAGTTTTGAGAAAAAGGAAAAAAACTGCTGCAATTACCCATCAGTGACCATTTATTAACCATTTTTCATATCAGGTGGATTAGGAAGTGTATTTTTACAGCTTGTGTCAACTGTTATAAGAAAGGCTGAAAATCTCAAAATGGCCAAAAAATGACTAAAGCACTTTGGTTATGAGAGTAACAACATGTGAAAAGATGCCATAAAGTGAATTTGAGAATGACATGTTTAGTTATTTTAAACTTGTCCATGTTTTCCTCACTTCCCCATGTTCTCGTAATGGATTCCACCGGTGAATCGGGGTGTGCAACTTTTTTTGTACACCTGGTATTATCACTGTTTTATCTGATTCACGAGTGTGTGCCATTTACATATTCACTGAAATATCCCTTGAACATTCCTCCAAAGAAATAATTGTTTTCAGTGTGGTCAGTTTTGTCTTATTGTTTATAGCTGTTGATTTCATTCACATAGCAACAAAATGTTTTCATATGTTGCATGTTTTAACCTCTCACAGTTTCAAAATTAGTAAAATCAGTGTACTTATTGTTCAGACTTAATACTGGTATATTGTTTAGGTAAATACTGGTACATATGTTTTTATTGATTTTATTAATTCCCAGTTTTGTTACCTGTTAATACAGTAAAATGGTTGTTTGTGTAATGTGAACTTTAATGTTTATACATTCCAGAAGATATTATTTTAAACTTCCATACTAGCTTGTTCAGTGCGGTGTTATCCATAAAGCTGACTAGGCTGAGGCCTAGGGGCCTCGCAGGTACTAGGGGTATGTCCATTTTTTTACTGAGGCTCTGTTACCAGATAGGGACCCGAAATACCTCAAATCCTAGGGGCCCGGCTATGGGTTAATACGGCACTGAGCTTGTTTAGTTGATAACATTGAAATTTAATTACTTTAAATCATGATATCATCTGTCATCAGTCCTTGCATTTTTGGAAACAGGAGAGCAGTGATGTTCATCTTCAAATCATTCCAGGTGAGTAATTTCAAAATAAGGAGAGCAGAAATACTTGCTACTTTCATTTCTTAAACAAATATAAGGTGAGTGAGCAGTTACTTACCAGTAATGGAGATGACTGTGTCATTATAGAGGTATCCTAAAATGTATATTAATGAATCTTGAATTTTTAAAATAGTTATTTACGTTATTCCTATATATCGATTGCCAGTAATGGAGAAGACATCATGATAGGGGTATCGTAAAATGTATTTTTTTTTAAATTAAGAATTTGACTTTCACTGTTTAGATTCAAATTTGTTTATATTAACTTCTTGCTGAAAGTGGAAATAGAACTAAAACTAGACCGGTGTCAAATGGTTAACATTCATAGTATTACATTAATTTTACCAAATAACAGTTAGCTTTACATATATCACCATTTCAGCTAGTCTGCTGTGCAATACTTTTCAGTGATGTCATCACTTGTTAGATTCTGTTACAATAATGTTTTTAACACATGCATTTAAATAGCAATATATGCTTGGGTAAAAGAAAGTATCTGAACACATCATTTGAATAACCCAATGAGATGTGGTTCTTTCAGGGATCAAAATGTGTTTTAGGTGGCATTGGGTAATAAGACACAGAACGAAACCTAAAGTTTTTTTTATGGAAGATGGCTTAGTACCATCATCAAATTTAACCATGTAATTTTCAATGATGTCATCATTGATTAAATGTTTTATCAACATATTAAGCTTTACAATATGTTAATATTAGGTAGAAGTTCTCAATTAGCATTGCACATTGTCAATTTTGTGATAGCAGTTATTGACATAACTGGAAAATAAGTAGGAAATGAAAATGTGTGATTTTGGAAATGTAAAATATCCCACTATTGAAATAAAATAGTTGTTGTCTAGAAAACAGTTTTTATCTCAAGGGTTGAACTTTCTGGGTCATCATTGTGATTGTTTCTTTATGAAACATGGTGTTCTAATGTTATGACAATCATGCTTTTTATGCATTGTTATAATTTGTGGGTGGTGTTTTTTTGTGTGATGTACATGTATCTGTATGGCCATATTTTAAATATTTTATTGCACAGTAATTAGTTTTCACTTAAATACTGTGTATTTATGTTATTGTTTTTGTGGGTTTTGCTTTACTCTTCATTTTAAAGTAGTATTATCAAATGTGCATTTTTGGAATGTGTAGGATTTTTATATTGACTTACCACATAACAACCATCCCTGTGTGTTTTAAATACAAAGATGATGTAGTTTAATTAGTTACCCTTTCATTACATAGTGAAGGCAAATGTTTAAAATTATTTCAGGTATATCCTTTATCTCTACAATAGGTTTCTATTCTATAGTGTAACATAGATGATGAATGCATTAAGCAACTTTTACTAGTCCTCAGTCATCCATATGTACATGCCGATTCCAATGGCACCACTTGATATTATCTGTAAATTTGGGGAATTTTAAATTGCTGGAATGTAACCCTAATAAATATGCTTTTTAAAAATTTTATATTGCCCTGGTGCTTATTACATCAAATACGGTATTTGTTTTTTCTTTGATATAAACAATTACCATACACAAAAATTAGTATTGCATTTGACCTCTTGTATGAAAAGTATTTGTTGTAAACAGATGGTTTTATTCTCTGAATTAATGTTTATAAATGTTATAAGAGTTCCTTCTTCTAGCTGATAATACTGTGGACAGAAAAGGATGCATTGCCAGATTTAGACTTGGTAAGATCTTAAGGTATATAAAGATTGAACGCCCCTTGTTAAAAAAAGCTACATAAAATTTGCAAAAAAAAAAAAAGGCCTTAATGTGAAACTTGTTTTATTAATGCCTAAATCTGGCATTGCCTATGGCAGTGTCAATAATATTATATTGAGTGCGTAGGTAAATCGTGCACTGCAAGGAAGAAGCATTTGTTTTCAGAAATAATAAAACATGGGTGACGTTATTTGTTTGACAAAAATAATCCACACAACCGGAGCTTTCATCTTGAAAACAACTTTGATCCCTCTTGCTGAAATAGAATTCATTCAAATTTGACTGTACTGAAATAAAAATGTTCAGATTTAATAATGCTACATTAACTGCTTTCAGTATTATATTTGTAAGACTATTAGTTATTTAGGTTGAACTTTTAATGTTTTTGGATTACAGATAATAATCGTCCATTTTGGTTGAAATGAAATAAAAATTAAATTCCGTTTTTTATTTAAATTTTCTCACAAATCAAGTTAGAACCAATGATATTTGCAGAAAAGAATATGAAATGAAAAGATTTACATATTTACTCATACTGCGTACCGAAGGCTTGTTTAATTAAACAACCCCAGCAATTAAGAAAATGTCCACGGCTAAATAAATGCTGTGGAGAAATAATGCCCACAGTATTTTCCACAGCAGTTTTAGCATAAAGTATACTTTATTTGTAATAATTACAAAATTATACCTTGAAAAAACTAAATTTAGTCTGCAGAAAAAAAAAGTGCCGCAAGGAATGAAAAACTGCTGCAATCTTCACAGCAATGACGATTGCCATGGGCAATTTCAGGGGTTGATTAAAGTTATAATTTATAGGCTCAAAACTAATCAAGCATACCACGTGCAGCTAATTATTGGAAATAAGATTTTCTACAAATCAAAACAAATTGTATTTTTATTTCATCTGGAGACAATGGAATCTTGCTTTAAAAATCTGTAATTCCAAAAATATAGACAGTGTTACCTTGATTTTTCTAGAAGTAGTTTGCATTTTGTTTAGTTGTATATTGATGAACTGCTGGCTAGCAAATTACCAAGTACGAAATGATAAACAAAACGTGACGTAGTTACTGTTATTTGTTGAGGGTTTAATACTCTTTTTATGAGTTTCAATACTCTTTCTTTTATCATGAATGGTTGTATTACATCTTGCATATGAAAACTTGTAATTTTGTGAACAATTAACCATGTAGAAATGTAATTTACTGCTAATGAAAAATTAAATCATTAGTCAAATACAATTTTGTGGTTTCTTTATTTCAAACATCATTCATTTCGTTTCAGCTTAACTATTTCAGGAACTTAATGCTTATTGATTATTGCCAACCAATAATCGATAATCAATAAGCAGCCCATCCATTTTGGACTACTTGTTATCATGCAGGGTGGTCCAAACAAAATGACCTGTTTTGCTTTCACTCCCATGTTTGACACAATTAAGATATTTCT
Organism: Symmetromphalus regularis; assembly: GCA_032355785.1. Taxonomy (NCBI): domain Eukaryota; kingdom Metazoa; phylum Mollusca; class Gastropoda; order Neomphalida; family Neomphalidae; genus Symmetromphalus; species Symmetromphalus regularis. The sequence continues at coordinate 3,565 of JAULBS010082827.1, read as the reverse complement.
AAATTTTTAGTTCCCTAAATTTGGTAGAAGTTTTGGGTAGTCCATTTTTTATAATTGATAATGTGCTCTATCCATGCTCCTTGCTGATGAATGATGGCCGCAACTTTAATGTTGACATTGGCTCTTGCAGTCAGGTCAGCCAGAATGTTCCTGATCCTATGTTGTTCTTCAAAGCTGTATATATATTTAGGTTGTAGAGAAGCATAACATTAAAACTAAGACCAACAAACCTGTTTTGCTTGTACTATTTATCAGCTTTGTGTACTTGACGCATGCTGGACTATACAGTTAGGATAACTTAAAAACTTGAGCGTATTTTGTTTAATGACACCCCTAGAGCATAATGATTTATTAATCATCAGCTGTTTGATGTCTACCTTTTGATAATTTTTGACAGTCTAAAGTGTGAGTCAGCCTCTGACGGGTTTTGAACCACTGTCTTCAGCTTGAGAGTCCAATGTTCTACCATTGGACCACTGAGGTTAACTTAAAAATTTGAGATGTTCAAATGCAAAGCAGGTGTCTAGATGATCATGGGTATATTGTGGTCAAATAATCACTAACTGCACCATAAAACCATCTCATACGAAGTGGTATCATAAATTTAAAAACAACAATGGAAACGGAGTATGAAATCATGCATTATGTGCTTCATATCTGCTTTCTGTACTCCCACCATTATTTCCTCTATTTACTTTGCGTATGTTCATCATTACTGTCATAACGCATGGAAGGGATCGTGTATGTGTCACTGATGTGCATGGACGTCGGAACTGGGGTGGCAGGGGCAGGGTCGCCGCCCCAATAATTTGTTCAGAAGCCATTAAAATCGTTTTCCCAGTATCAACATATCAAAAGTTTGCCGGAAGCATGCCCCAGGATCCACTAGCCCTCAGCATCGCTAGTCCGCAGCACCAATGTCATAATCGTTCCGGCAGTCCTGGATGTGGGTGGGGTTGGAGGACAATCATCTTTCATCTTCACTACGATCTAGACATTTATCCCATTCATCAGGGTTTAGGATATATTTAATGTATTGATAATATAGCCATTTGTTAAAACACGCACTATGAATTAATGATAAAGAATAATAGAATTATCGATATTCAACTTTTAACAAGTCGTCCATGACAACTGATTGTCATGGCGCAGATCAAACAAATAGGACTCGTGATTTAAAGATTATGTCTACTTTAATTTCATTCTGGAACACATGAAAACCATTCATTCATCACCATTAACAATAACATAGATAGTATCGCAGCAGGCACAGATGTAGGGGGTCCCAGTGTGAATGGGTAATGGTTAATTTGCATATCCTTCTGATCGAAAAAAAACAACAAAAACAAAGAATTGGTGGAGGATGGGCCCCTGGATCTGATACTGCACGGTTTGATGGTTTTGAATAACACCTCCAGTCTCAATCAGAAACACGATCTAAATCGTTCTTCCACAACCACTGAAAAAAGTTTAATGATTAAAAAGGAGGCCTGACTCGTCCATTGTAGTACACACATACCTATACATATAAGCACACGTGTTGCCAGTAACTTAAGACGGATTTTTAAAGTGTGTGGGGGGGTGGTAATTATACACACGTGTATACGATATTTTGTTTTAAATTTATACGAGATTCCGGGGCAGGAGGGGTGGGGAAAATACTTGTCCTGTTCTCACGCCTTCAAGTTGTCATCGTTAAATATATTCTTCTCATGCTTCTGGAAGACCCGAAACATGTATTAAACTAATATTTCGTTTACTGTTCATGCTGAAAAGAAAATATTAGTCGCCAGTATTTGTATTGTGTAATGTTTATTAATTTTAAGCAATAACGGAAGTCACGTCAAATCATGAAAAACGCGACCGTGTTCGCACTTTTAAAAACGGTCAAACTTAATATTCGGACCTGAACTGGTCGATACAGCAGTTTACATTATTATTCTTATCTTTGTTTAAGAGTTGTGTTTATCATATGAAGTACTGAATTAACTTATTTTCGAGTAACAGATGTTGTGTAGGCTAAGCGTAAAATATAAATAGATAAGGATCGTTTTTTTTAATCGTATAGATCTATTTACCAAATGGTACCAATGAAAAACATTTTCAATAAAGCGTAGAAATTTGGCTTCTATTGTTTTGTGCTGGGGGCAGGCCAGTCGATGGGGGGGAGGGACTTCCAAGGACCCGTAAAAAATATAAAATAGATATATTAGTCCCAATATCTGCTTCGCCACTTGGTCTCCGACAAGGGGGCCTATGAAGCACCCAGCTCCGAAGCCTACCGCCGCTCTCGACAGTCCTGGTGAGATTTAGGTATTTTCTTTTGAAACCCTTAAATTAGGACTAAAATCGACATGCCCCATCCCCCGCCTCGTCCCCCCCCCCAAAGTGAACCTGTACACCTATGTAAAAAACACAGTTTGTTTTCCAATAGGAAATGTAGGACCTCAATCCCAGGCGCAGTAGCAGGATTTCTGAAAGGTGTGTGGTGGGGGGGGGGAAGGGGGTTCCAAAAGTGATGAGTGGATAGAAATAGGTGATAAATTTTGTAAATGTTCACGTCCTTCCACTCTTAAAATGTTTTTTTTTAAATCGTGAAAAAGGGGGTCCTGACCCCCTGGATCCGCTAGTGAAACCTCTGGGTCTGTCTGAACGTTATTGTCAGTAAAATATATCCAGCAAAAGCACACACGGAGCTACACATATGCTTAAATTCATTTACAATAGGCTTAAATATACATTACAATGGACATCTTAAGCCTATCAATATGTCTACACAACGTGTCAGTTTTCTCCCATGCTCCTATAAAACTCAAAAAAATACTGGTTATGGCTGTCAGTGTTAAAACATACTAAATAATTAATTTAATTTAAATATTATGTTTGCACCCCATTCCACACACTTAGGCTATCAATTCTATTTTATTAACAAAAGAACCGATTATAAGACACTAAATAAGTTGTAAAGTAAAGTTTGTTTTATTTAACGACGCCTCTAGAGCACATTGATTTTTAATTTATCATCGACTATTGGGCGTCAATCATAATTTTATGGTCATTCTGACATGTGTTTAGAGGAAACCCGCTGCCGCCACATAGGCCACCCTTTCCGTAAGCAGCAAGGTTTCTTTTATATGCAGAACAGCACATACCAGCTAATGAACCAGCTATGGACCACTGGTTCGAACGGAAAATAGCCCAAACTGAAAATCGGTCCATTGAGAAGGATTCCGACGACCGATAGCTTCACAGGCGGACACTACCATTTGAGCTCGATCCCACTCTTAAACTGTTATTGGCATATTAACGGTAAGATAATTTTGCATATAGGCTACACTAGTAATATACACACGTGTTTTTTTACATTTAATTTCATTTTTAAATTATTATTATTATTAATTTGTTGGGGTGTTCAAAATTACATACAACCAAATTACAATGGGGGGGGGGGGGGAGCGGGGGGAAATAGTAGCCGAAGGAATTTTAAACCACCACCCGCTCCTTCCTTTAAAACTAATTTAATTAACATTGTATTTATTTACTTTTATTTATTAAATTATTATTA
>JAULBS010082816.1:0-18794 GCA_032355785.1 Symmetromphalus regularis | reverse complement strand
TAGTCTTGCTTTCTTGCACTTGCATTTAAGTGTTCTGCATCCTATTTGGCACTGACATGAAATTATTTCTAGGCAAGTTTTAGGAATTGGGAATGCTTTCATCAGAATTAGCTAAAGTTGCTCATTGTGGAAGCTGATGGGAGGTCTGGAATATGTTTATGACCTTACAGCCATTCCATTGCCTGGTAATGAGCACGTTTTACATAGATAGCATTTCTCTAAACAGTCGCGCAATTAGAAAGTTTAAAGAGTAGGACGATTAAAAGTTATGAAGTAATAAATAGAATATCAAACTGTTTACCATTTATTTTTTAAAATATGTTCTTTTTTAATATCTTCTATATATACCTTTACCATTCTAATAAAATATTATGATTGCCAATATAATAGTATTAGGATTAGTCATAACATTAAAGGAGAGCATACCTTTCTGGTTAATTATTGCATACATAGTATTTATAAACACTACTAAAACAGACCAGATAAAACAAATGCTTAGTACCGGTATATTAAAAGTTTTAAATGTTTAAATTTCGTCCTTGCACATAGTTAGAACCATTATTTTCGATGTTTATGAACATTTATCAACTCTTTATACTCGTAATAGCAAAGCTTTATACGGATAAATTTGGCACTTCTGACGTCATCTTCGGGACGAGAAAAATCGGCATACGGATATTACCAACAACTACGGGGAACTGTCGAATGCAGTTATATTTTAATACTTTTTTTCTTTTAAAACATAATTAAATAATTTTATTCAACCAAATTATTGCATAATACTATATTTTCTCGTATTTTATTTCTCTCCGCCGTGCCTGTAAGGTAGGCATTATACTGTATACGATCTGAGAGATAGTAAAAACAAAATAAAGTATATATAGGAGAAGCAACTCTTATAACTTATTGCAATTGAACACGATATGAGTTGTCTATTTCGGCATTAAAAGAAAAGTAAATGTACAACTATTAGTGTTGAAATATAAAGCGTATTCCTCAGCTAATATCAATTAAAGCAGCATTTTCAACTTAAGAGATAAAACAAAAATAATTATTTGTATACAGGCGAAGGAACTCTTACAAGTTATAAAGCATGGTGATATGAGTTATCCACCTTGGCAATAGTAAAGGGAGAGTTCAACTATTTAGTGTCCAGATGTAAATTTGCGGAGAAACAATAACATATAAAACAACTTACTATTATAGAAAAAATAATTACATCAGGAATTACTTAAATGAAATTACTGCATATTACGAACGCGTGTCATAATAAAATGAAGTATGTCATGTAATTTTATTTCTTTACGTTTTTTAGACCTGCACCCTTGTAATTTGTAACAATAACATGTAATACTTCATTTGACATTCTCATTGGGTAATAGCATTTTTGTACTCCAAAAATAATTAACATTAAAAATATTTTTTATAAAAACAATATTCGAAATATTTTCTTCATTTGTTTATTTTTATACCATTCTAAAACTTTTGTTTCATTTTCAAAACCGTTTACCTTTTTGCCAGACTACCTAGAGCCTGGAGGCGATATATTAATTATAAAGCTAAAATTATATTCTCCTTTTGTACTGCAAAAACATAAAAACAAATAGTATGTATAATTAATTTTCTTATATTTTGCAGGCCGGTTTGCGTGCATCAAAGCTTACTTCTATCTGAAGCGAGACATCCGTTATTACATCATCCAGGTTTACGTTCCCAGTGTCCTCATTGTCATGTTGTCCTGGGTCTCGTTCTGGCTCGACCTTGAGGCCATCCCAGCACGTGTGTCCCTGGGAGTCCTGACCGTGCTCACGCTTAACACGCACGGCTCTAATGTTCAGAACACTCTCCCAAAAGTGTCCTACATCAAGGCTATCGACGTTTGGATTGTCACATGTCTGCTGTTTGTATTTGCCGCGCTTCTAGAGTTTGCATACGTCAACGTTTTGGCGCGAAGAGGGCACAAGGAGCTGAAAGAAGTTGTTAAATTAAACTGTTTATGTGAGAAAGTGGTAAGATGAGGTCAGAAGAGGGATTACACTGTCTAATAAAACATATTTTAGTAATAAAACTTATACATACAACTACATCATTAATTTTAAGATGTTTCTGCTATCAACATTTCGTAAATATTTTTTAAATGATTTTATGAGGATTGCCACTATTCGGAGCGAGTGTCGATTTCATAGCCATTTTAGAATTGGATACATTTTATATGTGAGTATAACCATTTGCACAACAGTTAAAGTTGTTGTCATTGCTACAAAAATACATGTGATAGAACATGGTAAATGATTTTGAGTTAAAACTTGTCATTTCTCAAACGATGACACTTTACCATGTTCTGGGGTTCTGTATATTGAAATAATTTTTAAAATTCCAAATATCTAAAGTGGTAGTCCTCGTAAAAATGTTTTAAAAAAAGTTAGAACTTTTGATTATGGTTGTGTTTGGATGGTTTATTATTAAAATGTTTAATTATTAGACACCCTGTAATGCAACTATAAATTTAGTTCCTCAGTAATTATTTGTTGTTAAATTATTATTATTATTTGTACGTTTTTGTTTTGTGGTTGTGATTGCATATGTACATAATTATATTTCATTAGTATTTTATAATTCATTTTTTTAGAAATCATTTTTGCAAGACTTATCCTTTCTCTAGGAAATGAAGAATTTGTTTGGTCATGGGTCATATTCACGTATCAAATCTTTTTTTAAATGACAACGTTTAATATATATATATTTATATATATATATATATATCATAAAATGACAACTCAAAAATGATGAAAGAAAATGGATGGGACCCTTTATTTTATTAATAATTATTGTCAGCATGTTTTGGGCTATACCAATTTTGATTGTATATCTGTTTATGTTTCTGCCTGTTTCTTTTGTGTTTCATATGGTATCAACCCACAGAAAGCATTAACTCCTAAACTGACAATCAAAATAAGATCTGATGAAAACAGACATATTATTAAAATACTGGCGGCTTCGAACAGTAACCCATTTGTACGTTAATTTCAATCAATGTCTTGCCAACTGAAAATAAGTCGATAAAACTGTGATAATAGTAGCATGGATATTACCATATTTATATAATTACATTATACACCGACACCTGATTATGAGATGCGATTACGGTTATTCCTTTATGTTTAAACCAACGGCTAAAGATAGGAATACACAACACGATAATTGTCCGTTGTCGAGCATAATAACTACGAGCAGTTATAAATACAATGTATGTCAGGACCGCCCCTCTATTCTCATTTTTTTTTACCATTTTACGAGTGGAAGGACGTGAAAATTTATAATTTTTCACCTATTTATATTCACTATTAAGGAGCCCCCTTTTCAGAAATCCACATTTGGACCCTTCCTTTCAGAAATCCTGCATCCGCTCCTGACATGTTGCTTATAGCAATGGAATTTCGCTTCAGGTTACTCCACTTAATACAGCTATCCACATGACTATCGCTCCTGTTGGTAGGGAGTGGTTAAAATAATATTTCTGTTAGTCTTTTCTAGTACACAAAGAGGGGCAGTCGTACAAGTATATTCATCGTAATGCAGCCATGGGCATACATAGGAGGGTTCGACCGAACCCATCCCCCTGAAATAGCTTTTTTTATAATTTAATATATCTGACATTATTATATTTACTCAACATAGAAATATATGCCCAATATTTGAGCCTGAAATCAAGTTATTTTAATATTTTCGCAAACATAGCAACGCTTGAGGTCACGCAAACATCGAACCCCCCTTTTCAAAATCCTATGTACGCCCATGGTTGCACACATAAAGAGTTTCATATATCATATCATATATACTCAATAAAATTAATTTAGGGCCAGTAAACCTGGTTATTTTTTGGATGCTTTTATATTATTTGGTTAAGTTTTGACTATAAATGACTTCTAAACATTGTCAAAGTAAACTATAAACCGTGACAAACGCAAAAATCATGTAAGCAATGAAGTTTTCAAATATTTATGAAATACTGACCAAAATGCGCTTTTTGGTTATATTTAGAAAGAAATGACGCCATAAATATGTACTGCTCCTTAATTAATTGTGTTGAGTATCTTACGTGTTAAAGGGAAGTGACAGATGGTTGCTTAATACAGAATAAATACTTTATATTTACAATTACTCAGTTGTGTTTGTTTTTCTAGGGAACGGAAACGGAAGAAGAAAATCCTATGTTAAATCGGCTCAAACATAGATTCGTCCACAATGTAATACATATAGAATTATAAAATAGGACTTATTTAATCACGCAGTCGCACTATACCATACACTCCTGCTGAGCGGAGGAAAATGTCTGCACTGCAATCATTATGAGGACTGCCACTATAGGACCGCGTGATGAACTGGTAGCCATTTTAAAATTGGATAAATTTTAAATATGTGTATAACCACTTGTACAACAAAGTTGTCATCATTTTTAAATTTCACTATGACTAAAGTGGCATTTCTCATAAAAACCTAAAATAAAACATAAACAAGGGCAACAATCGCTTCATGGAAGTAGGGGGAGACAGACGCCCAAGAAACTGAAAGTGGGGATAAGACGGAACCGCCCAAAAAATTGGATATGATCAAAATAAGATCTACAATAAAGGCTAAAATTTCTCGTTAATTCTGTTTTTCCTACACGCCTAATTATTCAAACCATCTTTTTTTGCTTGTTCAATAAATATTGCATGCATTAAAATAATTATACCATGATATGTTTAGAATAAATAGTCATATAGTATCATTATTTTAGATTGTGTTGCTTTGTCTTGGCTTGGAATTTATGTTTGAAGCATACATTTTTATTTTGTTTATATACAACTTTGTGCAAATAATATGACTCGCCTACAATAAAACTGTATATCTGCACAAGAAAGAGCCTAAACACATTATTCACATGAAAATGTTGATTTAATTTAGATTGAAAATTGACGTATATCAGAATGTCCCACTAAATTAAGTACAGACAAAACCACTGAGATTTATAAACTGAAATAAATAAAACTTGATAAAATGATAATTTTACAAGTGGAACGTCTCAAGTTTGATTTATTATCATAAAATACATTTATTTCATCAATTAATTATCGTAATTATTAGCAATTGAAATTAATATTCTGTCGTACAGTGTTATAGCTGAAAATAAGTTCTTGACAAATATAAAGAAAACATAAAAAACGACAATATATGTAATTTTAACTGTAAAAATGGTATTTTAATATTTTATTTCTTTTTCAGAGAAAGCCTGCCAACCCTGATTTGCAGTTTAAGGTACGCGCAAGAAGAGTGGACAAAATATCCAGACTGGCATTTCCTGGCGCCTTTCTAATATTTAACATTACTTACTGGTTTGGTTATATTTTCTCATGATCTGGTTAACCTAATACACTCCAATGTCAGTTATAAATTCTCCTAATTCTGTTTTGGCAGTCTTTGAAATAACGCGATTATCTTTTGGAATTTAAGATTATTTAATGATCCCAGCCCAGCATAGCACCAAAAATATAAATAAAATTAATAATAATAATAATATCTTCTATTGTGGATTTATCTTTTGTAGTGTTCGTAGAATGATGATGATGATGATGATGATAATTAGATCGGTTATTGGGGATTTATCTTTTGGAATGCTCGTTCAATCATAAGTCATAGGAAAAATATTTTGAAGATAATAATAGTATCGGTTATTGGGTATTTACCTTTTGAAGTGCTCGTAGAATCATGTCATAAAAAGTATTATTTTGATCCACCGTTATGTTATGTTACGTGAAAAAATACATATTATTAACATTATTTATACATTAAGTATTCTTTTCTTTCTTTGTCTTCAGATGAACAAATTAAAGGCAACATAAAATAATTTAGCAAGAGTGCCCAGAATTAAATTTGATGAATATAACTGTCATTGGACTGTATTTGGTAACATCCCCGATATCCCGAGTTTTAAGGACTGGTTTTAAGGACTGGGATATGCATATACTGCATACCGATAATGATAGACACATCTAGATGGTATGGAGGCCAACCACATATGATTTCGATACTGTTTTGAATTTGTTATTTTTAACGTAGGTAGGTAGATAGTTTGCTTCAAAATGATTTTACGTATCATTCAACGACGTGTATAAATTATTTTGAATAGTTAGGTAAGGTTATCACTACCCAAGGCAGAGTCGAAATGATGAAGGCGCCATTTTGAGACTCACCATGAATCACTTTCAAAACGGTGAAATCAAGTTCGCAAAAGTGAAAATATCCTGCACATCATAATCAGCCTTAGTCCAACAGTCGTGAATGTCCAGAAAATATGACATACGGTTTTCCGCACTGTTTATTCAACGGCTATGGTATTTCGCGACTTGTTGTCTTCAGAGAAACAATCTAACGCCATATACGCAACTTTTTCCGATTAGCAGCAAGGGATCTTCTACTAGTATATGCGTTTTCCCACAAACAGGACAGCACATACCATGGGGGCCTCTGTTAACCCAATTGCACACCACTGGTCGATGCAAGAGACGTACACGTCTAACGGAGCCTTGCGGAGCGCTCTTCTCTTTTGAAGATTGAAAATGCCATGCCTCGACTAAGATTTGATCCTATTATTTACCAGCCATAAGGCCAACAGTGTAGGTGTACGGAGTAGGTGTGGAGGGTAATCCCTAACATGGCCAATCCCTGCTTTCTGGAAATGAAAATTGAAACGACGGTAGGAATACACAGGCAGCTAGGCATAGTTATTGAGAAAACACCATTTGATGGATTTATTTCAATGGTCATCACATTAGAAGGTTTTGTTGCAAAAGCAGATTTGTGCTTGGTACCAAACATTTTCTATTATATTAAATATTTTTTATTCTAAATTGTATACCACATTTATAGCTATTATATTACCCCTCGTGACGTGACTATTTTGTTATGCATTGACGTTCGTGAATCAAAACATGAACATTAGACAAGGTACAAATATAGGTTGTTTCGAGGTGTTCATGTTATGCAAACGTACAGGAATCGGGAGATTACACATGTATTAGCTTTTTAACGTGTTAAGTCTGGGGTTGCCTTAGAAACTAGCGGAGCATTGGATTTGATTATGGTGTTGTTTGATATAAATTAATGGTCCTGTTGTCCACGTTTAGTGCGAATTCTCCTTTATTTCAGTCGTCAGAACACCAAACTTACGGAGAGTCACTGGTTCGATTACCCTCACTGGATGTTGAGTCATATATTACATAAATAACAAATTAAAAAATTTCACATTTTAGCTAGGCTTGGAACTAAAAAAGTGGAAAAGAGAGAAACGACATCTTGTGAAATATAATTTTAGAAAAACCTAATGAATTTTTCATCTTTGTTTACATGGCTTTAAAAATTATTTCATAATCAGAGTAGATATGAATTTGTTTTTAAACCTTTTTTCGATAATCAAGCTTTTAAAATATCTTGACATTCTTAGAGGTATATGGAAACAAAGTTTATTAACTGGACAATTTTTGTCACAAAAGACATAATTTTCAATATAAAATGAAAAATTAATAATTCTAATTGACATGGAAAATTTTAAATTCTCAAGATAAGAGTGATTTGTCTCTGTTCCTGTATCCGCCAGCTACTGATGATGGTAATTTTAAACGTGTTTGTTTTTAGGCATATTGCCACTCCAATGTTTTGCAAATTTTTGCCATTGACTTTTGTAGTATGTTTTAATATAGAAAATATTTTATTACTAGATTTTTAGAATAAATGTATATATAAATGTGTTGTATAATCATGAATACTATGTATTTCGTTATGCTTTGCAAATGACCGTTAAAGATGTGTTATATGGTGTTTAATAACTTAACAGTTATTGTAATAAATCACACAAATATAACTACAAAATTAAACTTTCTGCTACCAAGTTCTCATAACGTTTTAAAGAGTAAGTTTCACTGTTGTACAAGGTGGCTATCCATAAAACATTTTTGTTGAAATGTTTTGCATTTAAAAGAGCAACTCCCAGTAGCAAATATTTTTTTATGGCGAGGTGTCGTTATATAATCATACCCTGAGTAAAATGTACAGAACAAATTACTAACAGTTAAAGCAATTTACTACCAGAAACATTAAGATTAAACATCGGCTATTGGGGGTCATACACAGGTTAAATTTTTAATTAAATAAGCATAAAAAGGCGATTTATATTTTTCAGTATATACAATGGAAATCTATATAATAAACTTTAAGATGCATATCACTTTGATCAAAACAATCAATATAATAAATAAAACAATTGTAAAAAATCTGTAAATTAAGGACGAAAAATAAATTTATGATTCTTTAAAAAATTAAATTAGTTTTGGATGGAATCGAAATGACTACGAAACACCCTCATTGTGAAATATATTATCTCTAATTGCTTCTTTAACAATTTGAATCTCAAAAATTAGTTCAGGAGATTAAACACACATACCCCACATAATCTCATATACGGCAGATCATCCTCTGTAGTAATGACGACTGATTTTGCTTTTGAACAAATGATTTTACGGATTTTTACACACTAAGTAGAACTTTATAATCATGTTCCAAAATGGCCATTATCGTCGGTACGAGCATAGTGGCAGTCCTCATAATATTACAAATAAGAAAAGTTACGAAATATGTTAATATCAAAAGCATATTAACATTAAGAATGTGGTTCTATTTGTGTGGTTTGTTTTAACTAAAATATGTTTAACTATTGGACATCCTATAATATACATTTAAATCAAATAATTGTTTTAAATTATTAATATTTGTTATTTTGTTGTGTATTTTTAACCTCTACACCTATACATAATAACTCTTTTTCTAAAATCTATATCACATACGTGTTTATTTATTTATGCATTTGTCATATTCGCTCAATTTTATTTTTCTCACCTGTTATATATTTTCCAAAAAGCACAGAATGTGATAAATGCAAACAAACATGAAAATATAATTTTAATTTTGTTGTTTGTTATTTATGAAAACATTTCAGTGCGTATTGCGACAACCATTAATTTTGTAGGCGAATTTCGTGGTAGGGTAGAGAAGTACGCAGACGCCCTATTTCTAAAACAAATGTCTTATTTGTCCTTTATTTTACATTTACAGCTGTACCCCCATTCTTTTTTAACCGATAGTGTATGTGGCACCTCTTCTTTTTTACATTACTGTATTCGCTCTTTTATTTCAGGGTGGTGAAAAGAAATATACGGCCAGAACGGGAGGTGGGAGGGGGCTGGAGGGACAGTTGGCATAGTTTAAGATGTTGAGGGAGCCTACTCCCCCTGGTATAGGCAAAGGTGGACCCTTTGGCCTTTGATTAAGAATATTGATATTGTAAACAGTCAAGGGTATCGTAAGGACATAATATACACTACATGTACATGTACCAATACATAAATCATATATATTTAGCACTGATTACAAAAATACTTAATTAGCAGTTTGAAGAGGGGGCTATATTTCCCATTTGGCCTAAGCTTATTGCCAGCTCTGCACGGCCCTGAACATATATATTTAAATAATAAAAAAATTCCGAAGAACAAAAATGCCACACGTTTTAAATAATGCAGTGGTAGACCATGCATACCATCATTTCAGTTTTATAGATAGACGCGGATAAGAGGCACTTTACATTCTTCATGTGTATTGGTCATCACCAGCGATACGTTCAGGACCAAACGTTAAACTCAGAACGTTTGGAACCAGGGAATCGCTACATACTTCAAGCTAGAGCAGAAATGAAAAAATTGTTTGTTTAACGACACACCAACTCATTGGTTAGTCAGCGGCTGTTAGGTTCAAACACACTTTATTTGTGACACATAGTTCACAGAAGAAACGAGCTACCGCTACACAGGCTATCATTATCGATTAGTAACAATGGGTCACAGGCAGGACAGAACACACCACAGCCTCGTTACACAAATATGGAAAGACAAATAATCCAATGTACCAAGGCGACAGTGGTACGTACCTCTGAAGTACCTCACACAAGTCAGGTCAGATGGTCAGTTCAAAATAAAATATACGTCATATTTAATGTATACCAGATGATCAGTTCAAAAAAAAGATGTGCGTCATATTTAATGTATGTTATATTTATATACAGGCACCGCGGAGAAGAGGGACCGGGGGCCATGCCTTTCCACCTCCAACCCCTACTTTTTAGGGGACAACTAATAAAGAAATCCCACTACAAAATCATTTTTCTGAATAAAAATATTTTCAGGCTCTGTGACAAAATAAATTTGCCGAAATCCGGAGAGTTTTCGAAGTATATAGGAACACTGCTGCTCTTCGGTCACCTACTTTTCAGTGACCCCTCACTTTCAAATGCTCTCCGTGGGCCCTGATATATGGATATAGTAATTTACAGAGAAAAAAGCTATTTTCTTTTAGAACATTCTAGGTAATTCTATACATTTTGTTAATGAAACTAGTCCAGTGTATTAATTCTAATGTAGATCAATGTTATAGATAGAAATGGCGATCAGTAGTTAATGGGGCTTGGTTAATGCTTTACGAATGAATTACGGAAACAGACCTAGCTTGGTCTTTGTAATGAAGTGGACATTATCGGTTCCATTGAAAGATCAGATGACATTAGGACGTGACCCAAGAGCCGTGTATGAATATACCTGATGACATTTTTTATTATACACAGGAAAGTAAAACGTAACCAACATGTCACTACAGGACTAATTATTAGGTTCATTTAAATATATACTAACGGCCAAAAGAAACGATACCAAAAATAAGAATAAAATATTTTGGACATTTAGATATTTTGTTTAAGGCCTCTGCAGATTTTGTTTTCATCGCTGCTTAAATTAAATTATGGCATTTATGTTGACTCAACATCGGTTTTTGCAAATACAAATGTTATTTTCAAAGGTTTGTGCGATTCCTCAAAATTATCGTTAAATTATCCTTGGTATCATTTCTTTTGCCAGTTAGTATATAATTATGTAAAGATCAACATCAGCATGAAACATAAAATTGACAATACAATCCTATAATTTTACTGATGTTGATGAAAATCGTTTTCTGTAACAATAAACAACACATTTGTATTCAAATTATCATTTTTTATAATGAATAATTTTCAGTAAATAGCTATTACAATGAAATCGAGTTTAACAGTCATTTCATATACATGTGTATTGGATTACAAAGTTCTATTTTATATGTAAAATTTAATGTTAGGGTAGTGATATGTATTTAACAAAATTAGGAATAAGTATATATATATTGGCATTGACTTTTCCATACCCAAAAAGCTTTTTGTTTTTGTATGTATCACAAGTTAAATTTTATTTAAACAATATCTAGTTGTCATCTGTGATCGAAACTTAATACAATAAATATAACACTAGCAAAAGAAATGATCAAAATATCGAATAGCCTTAATTAATTTTGTTGAGTATAATAACGTTCTATTTCAAGACATTAACATTATTTGCTGTTTTATGTCCATGTTAAATAGCTCCATTAGTGAGATTTATGTTCCCATCAATAACTAACTCTCCAACTGCACAACGATTCTTCGAGTCAATCAGCCGTGACGACGACTTAAATGCTACATGTTGAAGAAATCCGATATATCAAAATACATTGCCTCTATATTATGTATTACTCGATAACAGTTTTATCACCAAGTACATGTAAATTATTCTTATTATTTAACGATATAAAATTCATGTAATATCCAGAGAAAATAAAATTGTGTCACCTGTAGTGATATTTTCAGGAGACTTGTGAGTGGGCCAGTAACTGGTTAATGGATGAATTGCAGTTTCTACAAATAAATTCAATAACAATATATCCGATTTGCACATTATTCTTGCCAGAGAATGCCTTGTAAGTGAATAGAACCACCATATGAACTACTCTGGTTTCTCAAAAGCCATGGTTTGTGCTTTCCTGTCTGTGGGATAATGCATATAAAAGATCCCTTGCTGCTTATCGCCGAGTAGCCACATTAGTATGGCGGCAGCTGGTTTCGTTTCCTAACACTAACCTCTGTCCTGGACAGACATCACAGAAAGCTGATCTGTGTCCCCAGGACTGCGTGCTTGAACCTTAATTGAATACAAGAACGAAAATTAGTACAACCAATCGATAGACCGGTGATCACATTTAAAATAAGTACAGTGTCTCTAGACTAGGTGATTGGAGAAATATTTCACAAAACGTTTTGGGGTATAAAACCATTTAATATTGCCGATTAATTGTTGGGTTAATAATTGATATTAATTATACAGTGGAGTAGCTTCCATTGAGGCAATAAGCCTCACTGGATTTTTTTGCAGAAACAAAATTAATGTGATTAATATTATAAAAGTTTCATCACTAGAAAAAAGTCCCAAGTTACGCCAATGTTATATATAATGCATTCTTCAGCGTGCTTCATGTAGAAAGAGAAATTAACCTCCCGACATGAATATTACACGATCTTCGACTTGTATTTGAAAATGTGACTAAAATGTAAATACTTGGCGCCTGACAAATATTCCTTAAAAAGGTGGGGGGGAGGGGGGTTAAAGAAAAAGAAGCAACGTGTACGTGTTTTCCATGTCAGGATCGTACGGTGACAATTCCTTGAGAACACTCATATGTTTATACTGAGAAAGATTCATCCAAGTTCCTATAACGTTCATGCTCCTTGCTTGAGCATGACTATTTACTGAGGACAGCATAATTAAACAAACTGCTCATACCGTAACGTTTTGCATTACATTTATTAGTGCATTATCAACAGTATTGCTGTAGCGTGTTTATTTTAAACTTTGATATACTTTAATATTAACGTATTCAAAGTTATCAGAAAAGAAATACTAAATTAATTTTCATCACTTGTAAACCTCATTTGGTCCCGGTACTAGTGATTGACACGGGTCCGTTTTGTTTGAATAAAGTCGAGCTTACTCTCATTTTCAACAGCTAAAATTTCTGTCAATAGAAGAAGAAAAATTGACTATATCTTATCCTTCTTAAATATTAGCTAGATATCGTGTTATAATAATTACTGGGTGTTTTCATCCTTTAAAGTATCATAATGTAAATAAAGTACAGTTTGTACAAGTAGTTTACAAATGCACGTACATATGTTCAATCAATTTTGTTTTGCTTACAGGCCCTATGCATAAATAAAGGAAACTATTTTTCTTATGTGAGGAGAAAATTGCTAAGCGACAATGGCTGGGCTAGATTTGCGTTCAATGTTAACCCCAATGCAAACATTAGCAATCGGTCAAATTGATACGTATAGCGCCCGCGAAGTTTAATCTAGATTCTGCACAAAGGACTGTATTTGTTTAAGGTTTAAACAGAGTCAGGAGAATAACGTGATGGCATTACCAATGTCAGTCATGGTGGAGCGCAAAGGGGGTGGAGGAGTTTAGCACCAATAATTTTTCATTAAAAAAATGTTGACAATGCAAATGAATAATATTCTAAACAAAAGAAAACTATTGTATTCAAGTTATTGATTTTATCTTTTCAAGAAATAGAATATCAAAAAGGTGATGGCAACAACTTTAAAATTTGGAATTAATGTAATGGATTATAACGTCATGCTTGACATAAAAAAATTATTACATATTGATGAGTCTCTGTATACGTCTTGAAATGGGCCTCGGTGGACTCTCAAGCTGAAAACAGTGGTTTAAAACCCGTCAGACTGGCTTACATTGACTTCGTATTAAAATTAATACATATTTAAAATCCAATGGCCGATGATTAATACATCAATGTGCTATAGTGATGTCATTAAAACAGTTTATGTCTTGGGTTACCTAAGTGGTAACTAAAGTTTACACAAATGCAAAATATGTCGTTCATACACCTGTCGTACTGATGGGTTAACAGAACTAAAAATTACATTTATGATTTTGTTAAAATCCAAGAACACATGCGTTTAATTGACCTGTGTGTATCTATTGTTAATATGGATAAATAACTTGATTATTTGGAATGATCTGGAAGTATGTGCGATTTTGTAAAGAAATCACGTTACTTGTAAGTGTAAAAGTCTTACAAAACAACTGCGTATGGCATGTTTTGGCATCAAGGCATTGTTGCCGGTGAGCGTTTGTGATATCAACAGGCTTAGCAACACTAAGTCAACTGGCATGCGTCAACGTCTTCCGCTTCCGTTGTTTGATTTTCTCTCTTAATGATGGCGCAAGTTTCACCGATGTAGGTCGGTCGTAAATCTCCTCAATTGTTTCTGGACTAGTCTTTAAGGTATAAACTATCTCTAGCTGCAAGAGTTGATTGGACAGTCCATTCGTTTCAGTTTCAAGTTTTTCAAGATTATCAGAAAACTTATCCAAATCAGTTTTTAAAGCACTGTAGGATTTCTCGTTAGTTCCCACTTTCTCCTCGAGGAGAACCTTTTCTTGCGACTTGACGGCTATCTCCTCCTGAATATCTGTCAGGTCTCGTTCGATTGTTAAGAGAACTTGCTCCAGGTTTTTCACTTGAGTCAGAAGCTTCGATCGCTTCATTTGTAGATTATAATTCCTCTTGGTCTGGGAAAGAGTTATCTTCAAAAAGTCTACCATGTTCTCTTTCTGTTGTTTCTCCACGTACTTACATTTCTTTTCATTACCCTTTCCGCTCATTTCGTCCTCTAAAGCGTTCAAGTCCGTCTCTATCTTTTGTAATTTTTCTTTATTGTTGGCTAAAAGGATGGAAGCAGCTCTGACATTTTTCTCAATCTTTTTATGTTTCTCTTTCTTTGTTCTGAGATTTTCCTCCTTTCGTCTAGTGATGCTGCGGGTTTGCCTTATGTAATTGTTTATCTCATGAACATAGGTCTTATCTCTTGCTAGCCATCGTCTGGCGATCTCACACATCCTTTTAATTTTATCCGTCACGTCTGCTATGAATCTTAAAAGCGGGAAAGCTTTGAGATCACATGACAAATGAATCTTTTCCGAGAATGGCGTAGTGTCGAAGAGATCCTGGTGTAATCCACTATTGTAACTTTTTAATAAAAGATGCGTGTTAGTAAGTAAGGATTCCACCTCGGTAAGATATCCAGATATTTCCTCCGTGTATTTAACACTTATTTCCAGCTCAATTCCGGTCTCAGTGTAACTGGTGCAGTTTAACTTAAATCTGTTCAACACATTCTTTTGAAACTTGTAGACTAGGTTTAGGCAGCTTTCTGTTGCCGTTTTAATATTATCCCAGTATTCTGTAAGGGCATCAACACAGTCCTGTTCTACTGAGATATCCCTGATTGTATTCAACAAAGAAACAAGCCGAACCTCGGCATCGATAACCTCCAGAGTTTTGTCTTTCTTGCGTAGCTCGGTATTGGCGTACAGAAAGCGATCGTTGCATCTCGTGAGGTACGTCTCAAACTGGTCCTCGTCTTCTTCCTGGCTCTGGTAGTAACTGAGCTTTATCTTGACCAGGTCATCCTCCACCTCGCGTATCTTGTTCCTCAGATAGTCCAAACCTTCGATGTAAACCTTCTGGAGCCCGTTCCCCACCTCGGTCATAGCCGGAGTGACCTCAACCGACTCCTAAAAATATAAAGACAACGTGTTTAAATATGTACAGCTAATTATTATTATTATATACATAATATTTAGTAA
Organism: Symmetromphalus regularis; assembly: GCA_032355785.1. Classification (NCBI taxonomy): domain Eukaryota; kingdom Metazoa; phylum Mollusca; class Gastropoda; order Neomphalida; family Neomphalidae; genus Symmetromphalus; species Symmetromphalus regularis. Next base: position 3,141 of record JAULBS010082816.1, on the reverse strand, counting down.
GAACATGTATATCATTTTGAAGTATTATGAACGATTCCGATATGACACGAACACACTTCTAAAAATATAAAGTCAGTGCATGCTTGTACATGTGTGTGTAGTGTGTATATACGTGTTTGTGCGCGCTCGCTCGCTGTATTATATGAATCCAGTCATAGATGAACTGTAAAATATTCATATAAAGTGTGCTAATGAGCAGTAAACATGCCTCGGGTGATAGCCGCAGAAACATTAACTTAATCATGAAAACACATTATCGACAGAAAATTATAATTTTCATGATTTGGCGAAACATACAATACAATACATGCATTTGCAGGCACCATGAGTATAAATATTTAAAATTCAAACAATACATATATCTGACTTTGTAATTTCTTGGAGCGGGACGTCCAATAGCTGATGATAAGATAAATATCAATGTGCTCTAGAGGTGTCGTTATATAAAACAAACTGTAATTTCTCGGGTAAACCTCGGTAGACAAGCGGCAGAACGTCGGACTCTCAAGCTGATGACAGTGGTTCAAAATCCGTTGGAGGCTGGCTCACACTTGACTACGTGTTAAAATAACTAAATATTTAACATTTAGTAGCCGATGATTAATAGATCAATGTGCTCTAGAGGTGTCGTTAAACAAAACAAAAATTGCAATTTCTCGACTGTTCTTAAAATATCATACAAGATAATGTAGTAAAACATTTAAAATTCGAACAATAAATTTATATGTCTATAATAATTATAACTAATTTTAGATGTGACACAATAAGATAATATATTAAATATTCAAACAATACATTTATATGTCTATACTCTATATACAGTATTTAACCAATTTTAGGACTACCTTTTTTCGGCAGCGGTGCGACATGTTCGACCTCATAGTCTATCACAATGAAGTGCACGGCCGTGTATGAATATAGCGTATGAATACGTAAGAGAAACACAAACCCTAGGGTATGTTAGTTTGTTTCCTATTCGCCATGAAGGTATCAGCTAGTGGTATCTCGACCTTGTAAAGAAAATCCATTGTTTATTCCTGCTTGTAGTTCGTGCAGAAGACTATTTAGCGTTCAATAAAACAAATAAATCTTGTCTGGAAAAAATCTGTTAATATTATTTATGTCGTTCCCGACAGAAACTGGCACTTTTCTAACCCGTTTTCACAGAACAGATGTTATTCAAAACTTACGAATGAAAAATAATATAATGAATGTGTATGAGATCAAATCGCGTTGTTTTAAACAGTGTTCCGCGTACAAGCTAACTATAATGTCTACATTTCCATTTAGTTTGCGTAGTCATGGCAACAATAATACAAACAAATTAGCCTGCTGTTTAGGATATTTAAATAATATTAATTACTTAGCTGCAACTCTTTTGGTGTCCTGTTGTTATATGGATTTTACATTCGTGGGCATTTTCGCAGAGGGGGTATTTTGTATTAAATACGCCGCATTTCGTTGCTTAGTAGCGGGTTTTTAATAAGTTGTAGTGCTGTCCCTTAGCTGCCAGGGGATATATATTGAACACAACACTGACATAGACGAGATAAGAAGCGAAGAGGGAGAGAAAAAGAAAGCAATGATTCGTTGCAACAAGATATGTTTTATATGCGCTTTCCCATAGACAGGACAGCAATGCGGTCTTCGTTAAACATAGTATGAACGACTGGCTGGAACGAGAAATAGCCCAAATGGGTCAGCTGAAAGGGGATAGAATGGATGACCTATTGTACCTCAGATGGTTGCTCAACTTTTTAATGCTTCTTTTAATGATAAGCAGTCCTTTTTAAAAAAAAAATTATATAAATAAAGTAAAATAGCCTTCTCTCTACATATAAAAATGCATGTAAATATAAACATGTTTATAATTAGTTAGAACATGTACTGACAGGAATATAATACACACTATTCACCTTTGACAGAAAGAAAAGTACGCTCGGTATAATTTTATTACTGACATTAAGTTAAAGCATTACAGTTCGGGTGACAGTGAGCACGAAGAAACTATATTATCCATTTAATAAAACAAAGTTGATAAATTTTAGGTTTTAGGTGGTATTTCACATTCATTATTCTTTGTGCTTCTACTTTGATTTCTTATGCCCGAAATACACTATCCGATAATCCTTATGCGCGATGTCAATACTATGACTATAACATACGTGAGTGCGTGCGTGTGTGAGAGAGACAGACAGGCAGACAGACATGCAGACAGGCAGGCAGACAGACAGACAGACAGACAGACAAAAACGTATAGTGACGACGGATTGTTGGAGGCTACCATTACAGCGAGACCCATAGTTGTATGTACGAACATCGAGAACCGATTCAGTCCAACAATAATTATCGTGTAGTGTTTTCTGGGCATTAGTTATTCAATCTCATTTACAAATTAAAGTTTGTAATACCTTGGTTTAATACATGTATTACACTCAGTCCTCGCGTGTCAAACATGTTTTATTATTTGACTTTAAAATCTTATACACGCGGGAATGTTTGTATAAATTATCAGAACAAATTACAAATTTTATGGTGTTGTTTATTTCAAGGACATGTATCAGTTATAACCTCACTGAATTAAATGTTATGGTTTATTTTTCATTTGCGTCGTGATTAATTGAAACGAAATGAATGTGCATGTATATTTCAGCAAACATCGAGATAAATCAATATTAATTAACGGTAAGTGCTCTGTTTATTATTAGGTCAGCTGAGCTCGAAGAGTTAATCGTAGCAATATCTGCAACGAGGAAAACGTACCTCAATTTTATTTATTTATCACACGAACACGAAATATTGCATGAACGCACGCACTTGCGCTCTAGTGGGAAGGGGGAAGTTCCCCCAATAATTCAAAAGAGTGCCGCGGAGAATGAAAAATTCCGCTGCAATCTCCACGGCGTTGCCGATTGCCGCGGGCAATTTCTGGGCTGATAATGACGTGTGAGTATTAGGAAACATTGTGTTTGTTCGTGTAATCCGTGACAACCGGGCGAGGTGCAGGTGTTCTTGATTCCTTACTAACACGAACTTCATCCATATCCAATTAAGGTTCAAGCACGCTGTCCTGGGCACATAACTCAGGTTCCTGTGCTGTCTGTCCAGGACAGAGGTTAGTGTTAGTAGGAGACACGAAAC
>JAULBS010082794.1:0-18796 GCA_032355785.1 Symmetromphalus regularis | reverse complement strand
TTGACGTCCAATAGCCGCAGATAAGATTAAAAATCAATGTGCTCTAGAGGCGTCGTTAAATAAAACAAACTTTACTTTGCGGGACCGGATTTAGACCTTAGGAAACAGGGCACTCAAGGTTCGGGGAACCCTCAACATAGAAATTAAATTACAGGACAAATTAAAAAAAATAACTATAATTATTACATTTTTTAAATAAAGGAACTCTTAGTCTGGCAAGGGGCTCCCGGGGCAATTGCCTACACGAGTTTGCCTGCACGAGTTTGCTTCCACGAGTTTGCCTACACGAGTTTGCCTCCACGAGTTTGCCTGCATGAGTTTGCCTGCACGAGTTTGCCTCCACGTGTTTGCCTGAACACTCTTTATACCACTGATTAACCACTCTACTAAGTAGTTGTTAAACAAATAATAATTTCCTTTTCCACGTGTGTTGTAGTTACCTGCTGTTTTTATAGAATTATGATAGAAACATATTATTCACTGTTTATTGTTGATGTTAATGTTATATTATTTATTTAATCACTGATATATTATATATGTCATTCATAACTCAGTTGTGGTATTCTAAGAATGTTTAAAACAAGCACAGAGAATGCTTAGACTGTCAGTGTAGATACTCGAGGATATCTTCAATAAGCTACTGATGGAACCAAACCCTCTGGAAGGCGGCGTCATCAAAGGGATGCTTGTACATCCAGGAGACAGCAATGAAAGGGAAGAAGACATCTTATACGAGCAATAGATGCTCTGAAACACGTCTAATTTGACAACAATCCTCTGGCCATACAACATCTGTATTACTGAGCAGACCAAGAGACGTATTAGTTATTCAACACGCTGCTTAAAACCTCACTTGAGTCTCGTATTTTGCAGATTCCCATTTTACAGACGATCTTAAGAAGAAGAAAAAAAACCATCGTCGCGGTCTCTATGCCGCTTTGTGAATAACCGCGAGCAAAGGTGACAAGGGAATATTGTGAGATTTGAATAGACCTGTTAACGATATGGCCAACCGACTGATAACACGAGTGTGAGAACTGAAAAGGCCGGAACACTATCGCGGCGGGACAGGCTTCTCGTGCGTGGTTTTTACAACAGGTAGTCAGAGAGAAAGTGAAATTGAGAGAATAGAGCACATCAAAATGCTAATAGGTTTACACAATGGAGAACGATATCTGTTTTTCTCTGCCTCTACGCTTTGAATAATACGTTATTGAAGACAGGACATTGCACTTGAATTGAGGGTGTTCTTTTACTCGGAAATTGTCAGTGGAATGGAGAAATATATATTTCCAGTAGAAGATTGCTTTAACAGGAACACGTGTGTTCGTGATGTCTAAATTTATTCCATGATGGGCGTTTCCATGTTATTGTTTGTCAAATATTCGCGTTTTAGCATCTTGGCGCTGTAATACATTGACAACCATCCGTGTGGGCATCAAAGAGTTGCTGAGGGTCATTTTGTTTTATACTATTTACTTTTGTCCCAAAATAGGATACCTCTAATTAAGTTATATTGTTTTTTGTTGGACTCTTGTACACGTTTGACTGTATACACATTACCATTTGCAGTACCTCTAATGGCTCTATGATGATTTCAGATGCCACGATGGGAGGACCTCACAACACTAACGAGAAGGGCAATATAAACATTTGCTATAGGAGGAAGAAAACATTCATCATGCTCTTTTGAAGCACACCTTTTGCGGGCACACGTTCTGATTTCAGACAGCACTCGAATAAGAGAGTGCTGGATGAAGAGGCGGCTTCTCGCACAACAGGCAAAAAACTCACAAATGCTAGGCATCCTGTTTCGGAGACCAGAAATGCGAAAGGTGCGAGGAATGGGAGGCGTCGCCTATATAATTATCCCCCCACTTTTTACTTAGAAAAACTGAAAATTTCAGTAAAATTAAAATTGCTAAATATTAACTTTACCAATATTTATCTTTATTATATCAATGAAACACTTTAAACCATGTTGTCTTAGTGCAAATATAACGAAGTACACAAGTGGTCTATAATGGTGGGGAGATTGGAGGGGGGGCAGCGGGATGGTCCGTCCCCCTACTTTTTGAACAAGGGTGTGTTCCGTACCCCCCCCCCCACTTTCAGGAACGTATTTTCACCCTTGCTGAATTTTAACAATTTCTCACAATGTGGTTATATTTGCTACGTGTATGTATAATACTATGCGTCTTATAGGTTTCCACCTAAGTGCTAACTATCGCCAATTTTAAAGGATATGCTAATTATAATTATTTATTGATATCTCAGCAGCCGAAATTATCAACTGTCTAACGTGATACAAATCTATGTAACACATGTTAGAACACTACCAATGTACACTTTGTTTTATTACTTTGCGCATTGTGTAAGACACACAAACGAGACACGCTCGAGTGAGACCAAAAATCATTCTTGACGGATTTTTCGTCTTCTAGATCAACAAAACTGTTGCGAAACGGAACGTAGCTCAGATGTACAGCGTCTGTCTGAGGTGCGTGGGGTTATCGGGTCGATTGCTCTCAGCGGACCCAGCAAGTTGGCCAAAATTGGTATAACAAATTCCGTGGTATGTACCCTCCTGTCTGTGGGAAGATGGATATAAAAGACTCTTATTACTAACTGGAAAGAGTAGCCTTCATGGTGGTAGTGGGTTTCTTCTGTGAACCATATGTAACAAAATACAGTGTTTGACACCAAATAGCTGGTGATTAACTAGTGTCAAGGGATCTCGTTAAACACACAATCCATCCTTCCTTCTTTTATTTCTTTCTTCCTTCCGTCTTTTCTTTCTTTCTTTCTTCTTTCCTTCCTTTATTTTTTTCTTCATTCCTTCCTTCCTTTCTTCATTTCTTTCTTCCTTTCTTCCGTCCTTCTTTCCTCCCTTCATGTCTTTCTTCCTTCTTTCCTTCCATCCTTCCTTTCTTCAGTCCTTCATTCCTTTCTTCCTTCCTTCCTTCATACCTTCCTTCCTTTCTTTCTTTCTTTTTTTCTTTCTTAAAACTACTGTATAACTTGCTTGAATGTCAACATTTCATTGGAATTATAGCAGGACTGGTTTAAGACTGTCTCGTTTCGAGTACTTCTCTTCAGTGTGCGGACTCTCATCCAATCAATGCACATAACTATTATAATTTCTAGCATTACCAACTAATTCTGATTATACTACAGTTACTTCATATGCGCACAGTCATTGTATAAAACTCTTTTTTTTTCTTCTGAAGTTTGATTTATGCCTTACACTTTCGCGGAACACCGGGTGTTGTGTAATGTGATCGAAACTTAATTGATTCACATGTAACAGCTCAAGTCGTATGTGTCTGCTTTGTAAAATAAAACTATGCTGTCGTGTCTCTACTTAATAAAATATCATTTACTGTTAAATAGAAACAGTATTCCGTGCGACAGCAGCATGTTTCTTGCGTAGACGATGTCTCACTATTACCATATGCAAATAAATATTTATTTCAAATTATATGTCTTTAAGACATGCTGTGATAAATTGTATTGATGAATCACTGTAAAAAAAACAACAAATAACAATTGTGATATATGTCGTCACTTTTATTTATTATTTTGCACATTGACTAATTTTGTTATGGCTAGCAACATAATTGCTGATTATTTACGTGTTATTTCTGCTAACATAACATAATCTCTGATTATTTACGTGTTATTTCTGCTAACATAACATAATCTCTGATTATTTACGTGTCATTTCTGCTAACATAACATAATTGCTGATTCAGTACTATATATATCCACACACACTCTGTCTGTCTGTCTGTCTGTCTGTCTGTCTGTCTGTCTGTCTGTCTGTCTGTCTGTCTGTCTGTCTGTCTGTCTGTCCGTCTGTCTCTCTCTCTCACACACACACAAACACACACACACACAAACACACACACACACACGCTCACACAGATATCGTTAAATCATTCTTGGTATCATTTCTTTTGCCCGTTAGTATATAATAATTTTAATATATAATGTTTTAGCTTGGAACACGCATACACCTATGGACACACAAACGCACTAACGTTTGTTTGAGATTTGTCACTTATAGTCTGTTTACGCTACTTGGAACATGGATTTTTTCGACTACTTTAGTTTGTGTGAACCTAGGCGAAAAAGAACTAGAGTTTTGGAAATAGCAAAAAGTCAAATGTTCCAGTTTTTTCATTACTTTGTTCAATAATAATTTAAAATATTACCCATTGAATATAGTGTAAATTTGATTATATTTGACAACGTAAACAAAACTTGGCAGACGACATCATTACAAAGTGGGGTAACTATCAATTTTAATATTCGGAACATATAACTCATGTCCAATAACATTCCTATAACGTTCATCGTTTTTGCTTTAATAAATATATCTTTGCAAATATGGCATTAATATTAAGTTATGATAAATATATTTATAAAATAATAACCGTGTACCATAAAAGTACATTATGCAAATAATTACCTAATACCCCCATTTGTATATACCCCCAATGTAGACCAAAAAATAGGACATTTTTTTATTTCGAATAATATCAACATTAATGAGGTAAGTTATATGTTTTTTATTCGTCAATAACCATGTTCAAGTAACGTAAACAGACTATAGTGTCTTACCCAATCATAGTGAATTATAAAACATTTTTTTCTGCAACTGACGTCAGATACATTTAGCAAGTTTTGTGAAAACATTCTTTAGTTTCACTTTCTGCGCTGTTGTCCTGTTTATTTTGCTAACCTATAGCGCCGAGCTTTTGCTATTCAGCCCTGGTTTGTTGACGCGTTACATAGACGTCAATCATTATTCTTCGTTCAGAGAAATAACGTTCCAATAGATTTATTTCCTATTATCCTGGTTACAGAAGAACCTGACCCGCCACTACCTAGTTCAGCGACTCTTGTAGATGACGTTCTCTTTCTAATTGGATTTGTTCCAAGCTTTTTCTAGACTACTTGAGACACCTTATATTTGCGCTATTATACCCCCCACATTCAAGCTCGAAAAGGCACATATTGTCCCTCGATTGATATGAATTGATATGAATATCACGCACCAGGTGTTCCGTGTGCCGTTCTTCCAAGTCGCCAGTTTTCGAGAGTGTATCATGAGTTATAATAAGTATTGAAAAAAATTTGTTGAAAGGGCCGAGGCTTTTTTCAGCGAGATAAACGAAATTTGTTTGTACACAATTGTTGGGTGAATAGGTGTGTGTACAAAAGAGGTGAAAAGGTGTGGGATTGATGCTTATCAAAAGGTATCTTCAAAAGACATATTTTTCTCTTTTTAACCCACGTTATGCAGCATAGCCGACCCTATAACATGATATTAATATTAACTTAACAGTACATAGCAAGATAGATGTGTTCGTCTGTTTAATGAAACTCATGCAGGTTATTATCGTGAGTGAAACAGCGATCTCAATACAAGATTTAGTCAAATCCCATAAACCACTGTACATAATTTCATGCAAATTTCCAGTCATCACATACACCATACATATAACACAACAACATTACAAATGCCCATAGGAACGACTTTGGGGAGGGGAGGTGGGGCACTGGCGGATCTGGTACAAACTCTATATCAGATTTTGGTTACAATGGCAAACATTAATGTGTAAAAAAAAGGCTAATTAGTGGGGAGGGACCACATGCTCCCCCAGTCCCCTTCTTCCTACGGACCTGTTACGCTAAACCTGGATCCATAGACAGCCGAACTAACTTATGTGTCTATAACTTCTACAAGTCACCTTTCAATCATCGTATACACCAAACATATAACAGTACATATTTACTCTAAATCTAGTTCCAAAGACTGCCGTATTAACGTATGTGCCTATAACTTCTATATGCCACATTTCAATCATCGTATACATCTACATATAACACTACAGTATTACACTAAATCATGATCCACAGACGGCCTTACTAACGTATGTGCCTATAACTTCTACAAGTCACCTTTCAATCATCGCATACACCATGAATTTAAATATTACATCTCACCTCAGATAATTTTCCATATACGCATAACAAGAACCGTGTGTATCAGTTCTAATGCGTATATTCGGCTAATTTCCTTTCCAACCAGTGGTCCACAACTGGTTCTTCGAGGGTCGTGGTATGTGCTGTCCTGTCTGTGGGACGGTGCATATGAAAAAATCCTTGCTGCTTTTCGGAAAGAGTAGCCTATGTGACAGCAGCGGGTTTCCTCTAAATACATATGTCAGAATGACCATATGATTGACGTCCAATAGCCGACGATAAGATAAACAAATCAATGTGCTCTAGAGACATCGTTAAATAAAACAAACTTCAGTTTCATTGGTATTAAATAAAAATAGTTTATGTTTGATTTTTATACCAAAATATATCAAAAGCTGTGGTTTAAAATATTGTTATTTTTATCATCTTGTACGGGATTTGACAACGTTTGTGGAATTAATCGTATGTTTTAATTGTATTGGAATTAAATTAATCTTATTAGGTATCATAAGATGAGGGCGTGGAATTGCCAAATAATCTCCATGTCATGAGCTCCAACCAGTATTATAAGTACGAGTATATGTAATATAACAAACTCTACAGTCTGAGAAACGTTATTTGTAAACACATTTGAATCTGTAGATTTGTTGAATTGAATCACAAATCTGAACGACGCCAATATGTCAGTTTTAACCAATCACATTTCAAGCAGGTGTTATGTTTCAAAAGGTTGAATTTATTATAAACAGCGATAGTTTGTTGCACTTGGACACAAAGCACAGTTTATTATCCATATGCTTCATAATAAAATCAGTCTATAAATATCGTATAAAGACATGTGTCAGAAACCGTTCAAGATGAGATTATGACGTCATTATGAAAGACGGTAAGAAATAACTCCTTAGCTGATTTTGACAGATATGCTATATCGACACTGCTAATTTTATCATCTAATTATCATACACGATCGTTACGTAGCAATTTCGCTGGTTCCAAACATTTAAAGGCATACTCCTACGGAATTTAAGGAGCTTTGTGGTCTAAATATTGATTACAAATGAAACTTAACATGCATTTGTTATACTAGATCTCGTTTTCATATCACGCAAGACATTTTAACCGAACCATGGTCTAGGGAATTCCATGTCGAATTGATCAATTTTTTTTCACGTATAAAAATGTCAAATTTCTGGTCGGAGCTCCTCGTGTAGCGAAATAAATTGGTACGAAATGTTTTTGCAGCTACAAAAATATTCAGAAGTTTTAAAATAAATGATGATTTTCGTATATATATATTCAAATTATTTTGTTATTATGCGAAAGAACTCTCATTACTTTTCAGTCTGAACTTAAACATTAAATCTTAACTCTAAGGTTTTATTAGAAGAGTTTTTGACATCTAGTTTCCGATGTGTCCCACGATGGTGATGAATACTGGAAACATTCAGTTAAGCAGACAACTGTTGTAATATCGTATGAATTCTTCACATCAAAGGCTCGTGATATATATATGGTAACAAATAATTCACAAATATCTTTATTTAATAAATTAATTTTACTCAACAAATACAAAGTTTTATCAACGGAGACCGTTGTTTTTGTTGGATTGTTGTTGGTAAACAATTTTTTGTTTGTTTGTTAAATATTTCGTTTAGATTTTAAAAAAGTTGTATGGTCAATAATTATAAAGCATTTTACGACACTGTGTAAAGTAAAATGTATTACTTTATTTTGACACTGTACATAATTAATAATTGTCACACACATAAAGAATAAACCTGTTTTGTTTAACGACATCACTAGAGCACATTGATTTATTAATCATCGGCTACTGGATATCAAACATTTGGTTATTTTAACACATAGTCAAGTGTGAGCCAGGCTCCAACGTGTTTTGAACCACTGTCATTAGCTTAAGAGTCCAACGTTCTACTGCTAGACCACAGAGGCTCTAAAGAAGGAGAAAGTGCTGTGAATCCCAAATAATACTGTCTGAGTGTCAAACTTTATTCTTCACGAACAGTTCTGACAATAGTTCATGAGTGTACAGTGAAACGACTTCTTCGAACAGTTCTGACAATAGTTCATGAGTGTACAGTGAAACGACTTCTTCGATCGTTTCTTTAGATTGCATGTGGTACAAAGATAACGGTTCGAACATTTGTTTTCATTGAAATCACTATTACAGTAAACTGAAACCAAAACGCTTAAAATACTTTCTGATCTGTCTCTTTTTCGTACATCATTTTCAGAAACTATCATTACTGATCGTCACTCATTTAAAGATTTTTAATCAGTCTCTGTAGGTGGTCCGATTGCATATTAATTTTTAAAACTAATCGTTAAACATAATCGACGCGCTGGAAAAAGAAACTTCTAAAGTGTGTTGGCGTTATCCATTGTTTCCAGTAACATAAAATATCTTCTTAAGTTTAATTGATCGGGATGTAGATAACTGCGAGTAGAGTTCATATTTTGCACATTATAACCGATAATCGATATCCCTGCGTTGCGATTGGTCTTTATTTGGAAACATCAAAGGACCGCAGAAAATGTGATACCGGAGAAACTGGCGAATGCCTGATTGGCTCTCCGTGTTGCCCATATGTAGACCCCGGCTTCGGAAGCGTTTTCCTCAGAGCTATATGATTTTCGCATAAATTTTCGCTTTGATAGAAAAACATTATGAATGGAAGTTTGAATCGGAGCTGTGTTTTGTTGGAACTATACAACTTCCAAGTGGACCTTTTGTGTTGACGTCAAATCACCCAGGTGGAAAGTGGTCGATTGCACCGACCGACCCTTAACAAGAGCAGAGACTAGACATTATGTCCAGAAATGGCCGGAGGAAATTTTGTATAAGCTTCAACATCAATGAATAACTTTTAAAAAAGAAAGAAAAATAGAATTAAAAAACCAACAACTCGGTGGTCTATATATCGGCGTAGGTACGTCAGTATGATCTGGTGATTCATTACAAGTCTTAATAACCATCTATTCTTTAAAATATTTCAGTCTACAATCAACAAAAACAAGTCTTTTAAATATGGTCAAGAAATCAACGTAGCTATAATGTCAGAACGTTTGGGGGGGGGGGGGTTCATTCAAAGTTTAGAGGAATTAGTTTAGACTCCAAGAACGAATTGAAAAATAAAACAAAATAAAAGATGATGGAGCTTGATTCCATGTTTTATCACCCATTAAAATGATGTCAGTCACCTTTCTTCAATGTACTCTAGATACTGGATAAACGCTGGTGAAATGTTTGACCAGCAACTAACAGATGTTAAACACAGATTCAGGGGTGGAACTTGAGGGACACGTCGATTATTGCCTTGGATTCCTAGGAATCGTGAGGACAAATCAGGGGCACAACGGCAAATGTGAGTTTCGCACGGGGCAAGCGGAAAAAAGGGCACAGCAATATTTGCCTTCGTTAGAAGTGAAATTGAGGGGACATTGCGGCTAAGGGACAGGGCGGCACGGCAAATGCTTCAATGCCTTGGTAAAATTCGACATTTGCAGATTATTTGAGATATATAGTTTTGTTTTTATAGTTACTTTCCAAGGAACATGACAGTATATACTCCAGTCGTGGTCCATTAAATAGAACTGAAAATAATCCAATCGACCACTGAGAGGGTCCGATCTGACAAGTTATCGCTCCTCAACCTGATGATTTACGACTAAGCTACCTCCGTCCCCATTAAATGATTGAATAATAAGAACAAACAGGTCAAGACATCGACGTAGGTATCATGTTTAAAGAGTCTCGTTTCAAAGTCTTAATCACCATCTACGCGTTAACAATGACTTGTTTCTTCCGCTATGTGCGTGGGGTGTGGTCCAGGAAACAAACTAAGGATTCTGTGAGGGAAGGAATTCGCCGTTTGTGAGCTAGTCAGTACAGGTGACATGGTCACTGAGGCCCGACCTCTACTAATGAGTTTATCTGTGTATCAGCGGGCATTGAGCCGAGTAATTACTGGATCTGCTTCACCTGCTCAGAGGAATGGTCAGCGCCATCATGTTGATTGACATATCATCACCGACACACTGTGGTGATAGCATCGTCTGACGTGTATGTCGTCTAGTGTATATGTGTTGTATGCCAGTTGTGTATTAAATGAAAAAAAAATTGTTGTTGAGGGTAGAAACCCTATGGGATGGTTTGTGGTTTGTAGAAAAATCGTTTCGTAATCATTGATCGGAGTGGTTTCTTCAAAGAAAAAAGTTTAATTTCCTGTTCTGCGAGTGTAATACGAACAATTAGATTGTATCACATTTGTGTGTATGTTTTTCTCGACTCCATCACCATACTTAAAATAGCTGTTTGAAAAATGATGTGGTTTATTTATTAATTAATTAATTATTATTATTTATTATTATTATTTAATGTCATGTGACGTGCTCGGACACATTTTATATTATTTATTTATTTCTATTACACACAACATACATAGACGCACGCACACACAAACCCACACACAGAGCTACAATTTGCAATTAAATTTATGCATGAAAGTAGGAGCAATTATTTTATATGCGTTTTCTAAGCTAGAACACCGTTTGATATACCAATCATTGAATATTGAATGAAAACAGGAGAAACCAGAGGAGGTGATAATGGATATCTTGAGGGCAAACATTCTGAAGAAGAAATGTCTACCACTAACCTAAATCTCGTTCACGAGAAAGAACACAAGGAGTGATCTCAGTTATCATTCTGGGATAAACATCGATCTTTGAGATAAGCTGATGTCAAGAACGAGAGTTCACAAGCACCAATCCTAAACTTAAGGATGTCATTGTTTACAAATGTAATAAGAAATTGAAACCCAAACACCCACACCATTACTGATGATAAGTGCCCACTGTTTAAATGTGGTTTAACTTTTATAAATATGTTTTAAATGTTGCATGGTGAACTGATATTACGCGAGCCTCTGTGGTCCAGGGGTAGGTCATCCGACTCTCAAGCTGAAAACAGTGGTTCAAAACCGCAGGAGGCTGGCTCACATTTGACTATGTGTCAAAATTTCCAAATATTTGACACCCAATAGCAGATGATTACTATTGTTTTGGTTTGTTTTGTTTAACGAGAGCACATTTATTTATTAATCATCGGCTACTGGATGTCAAATATTTCGTTATTTTGACATGTAGTTAAGTATGAACCATTGTCATCAGTTTGATAGTCCGACGTTCTATCAGTTTGATAGTCCGACGTTCTATCAGTTTGATAGTCCGACGTTCTATCAGTTTGATAGTCCGACGTTCTATCACTGGACCACAGAGGCTCCGGTGATTAATAAATTAACGTGTCGATAGACAAACAAGCAAACAGACCAACTAATATTATCATACCCTTTATACAAAACGGTCAAGACTTAATATTAACTATACAACACTTTTTTATTAAAAAAAGGGAAAATGCCACAAATATACAGAAAGAGACTTTTTATATTCCGCAAAAAACAGTATAAAATTATTTTAATATATTGTCAAGCACCCAACTTTATAAATTAGAGTCTTTTGCAATATTTATATATGAACAACGTTTATCTAGTAAAAAATGTCCTTAGTTGAAATTAACTGTTATTGTTCGTTAAGAACAATCTGTTTTAGATGAACCCGACTCATGTTTTGTTACAAATACCAAGGCAGAGGAAGTAGACACATTCCAATAATTAGAAACAATTTCCAAAACTCCATTAAAAATATTTTTACTATTTCTCAACACAAATAATCATATTGGCCAAGCACTTCATCTGTTATCTTTCCACGCCCATGTTTCTCACTAGAACTGAAACGACGATTGCCATCCATAAAGCCGTGTTGTTTGTGCAACTCTAGAAGCTACATGGAGCTACACGGAGTCAGTTTGCGCCATGTTAATGGAATAGATTTGAAACGCAGGAGTCTCCTGTATGACACGGCCATGCCGCTGCTTGTCAATTGTGTTACCCCGGGGATCAATGACAACACCATTGTCCTCTCTATTGGCCCTCATCACTTCGCACTTCTTGCACCTGGGCCGGGCTTCAATATGGGCCATCCCGGTACCTTTCATCTGACTCTACGGAGCCGCTGACGGCTTCATCGACGTGGAACGCGCCGCACCGACAATCCTTTATCGTTGGTGACCACACAGTGCGGCTTTGTGTACCTCTCTGAAAAGTGCCCAAGTCTTTCGCTAACGATATGTGGTCCGAAGGTCACAGGTGACAAATTATTTGTTACCTGCTAGAAACCTCGAGCTTTGAGCACAAACGAAGCTAATTTCATATCTATTAACTCTGGGGCTCCTAAACAGTTTCGCACACACGCGGGGTGGTTTGCTAGCCCAGAATGAATGTTTCAATGTAATTTTGTCAATTGTATGGTATAAAAAAAAACGCGTCGTGTTCCTGTAAAAGTATGAATCGAATAGAGCTTGTATGAAAATATCTTGTTGGCTATATCTGCATACATATTGGCCATCGTGTTCTTTTCTTTAGTGTTTTCCACCTTCAAAGTGCGCTACGACAGTTCACTCCATTGCCGGTCTTTGTGTGAAAACATGCACCTCAAGAAAAGAACTGAAAGCAAAATAAACTTATACAGAAGACATCGACGACTCTTTCACTACTCGCTTACAATGGTGGAATAGATCTTTTATGTGAGTGCATACCGACGCTCAAAGCACATTCCAGGCTTGTCAACGGATATTTTGTTGATGAAAATGATCTCTACATGTAACTTCTCTGTGTAAACACGTTTCTTAAAAAAGTTCCTTTTGAAGCATCTGTAAGTGAATTTTAGAACTCGGTGAAAGATACACATTGTAGTCAGTCTATTACAATAAAAACGTATATATAAATCGCACATACAGTTTGTCTCTTTAAGGAATGAAACAACGTTTGTGCTTTCTTGTCCATGGGAAAAAGCATAACTGAAAAGCTTTTCTCATCAAATTCGCTGTGGACAATTTAAATAAATAGAGATAACCACACACATTGCATTTTTGATGGATGTACTGTCACCTCTACGCTCATGGTTATAACAACCCTTATACAATATTATACAAACATTTTCTGGCTTTTGTCATCTGTGCATATAAAGTCCTCACGCTCATAAAATAACATCCGTTTTGGGTACAATTTTATAAGAATCTAAAAAATCTAATTACATTAATCCTTTTATAGGTCTGTTTGCATACATTTTGGTAAAACATATCTGATTGTCGAAGTTTTTAATCTGAAAATCCCAACTTCTATTAAAACATATAACTATAAACATATTTCATTATAGTTTTCAGTCTTCAACAACCTAATTACAAATGCATTACCACATACATACAGTAGCAGATCCAGGCATCCACTGGATCCAGACCCCGACCCCTTCCCTCCCCCACCTTTCTCGCATTTAATGTTTTTTTTCACCATTTCCCGAGTGGAAAGACGTGAAAATTTACCTTTGCTTCCCTAGTCCTATTCACTCATCACATTTGGCCCCCCTTTCATGAATCCATATTTGGACCCCCCCCTTTCAGAAATCCTGCATCCGCGCCTGTACATAGATTACAAGATATTTTAAAACTATTTCATTACAGAAGTTTCCCTTTCGGCTCCGTCCCCTCACTTCCCGGAATGATTGTCGCTCATAGTTTCAGTCATATTAAACTGTAAAAGTTTACACTACATTATATGTTGTCACATAATTTAACATATAATAAACTATATAAATACAACCACACATAATACAAATATATATTTTTCAACAAACAAGGGTTCTCACGACTTTTTATTTTACTTATTTATGATGACTGCCTCTTTAGTTATTTTTAATTTCAAAATTATTTAAGGCAAGAAGAAACAACATAATCTGGGAATTGCGTTAAATGTTACACAAAAATAATATACAATACATCATTATGTAACTTTTGTAGTAATTCTATGCATATTTCACAAATTTCATGTGACGACATTATCAAATCCTAAATGATTAGTACCAAAAGTGGCAGTCCTCATAAAAATGAAAGAATATAATATGAGAGCTCGCAGGAAGATATTAATTTATAAAGTGTGTGTAAGCCTAGGTAGTTCAGCGGTAGAACGTCGGACTGTCAATTGATGATAGTGGTTCAAAACCCGTTGGAGGCTGGGTCACACATGACTACGTGCCAAAATAACAAAATGTTTGACAGCCGATGATTAATAAATCTATGTGCTCTAGTGGTGTCGTTAAACAAAAGAAATTATTAAGTGTGTTGTAAAATGTATTTTGTTTATTACTAAACTATGCTAAATTATTAGACCTATAATATCACGTTAAAATTAGACTGAGATACCTAAGACCATGTTTTACGGATCTGTTTGTAGAAAGTTTTAATCTCCAAAAACCTTAATTAAAATTACATTGACATAAAACCACTTTTTTTATAGATCTGTTGCGTGACCTTTATAAACTGATTAAAATAATTTGGAAATAACACTCCAAAAAGCACTGATGAAGTTCATTACTTTAATGTTTGACAAACGAAGATCCTGACTTGTTGAAGATGCACATGGACGCGTTCGCTCTAATCATCACTGATGCTAATTAAATACATTTCTACGGCATGGTTAGCTTCACTGCGCAAACATCGCCTAAAAAGGGAAATAATAGTGTAGAAACGCTAATGTTGCCGTTTAAAGAAAACCCCTGTATTTACACTGGAATAAACACGTCCCCCGGGACACGCGGAACGACCGGTCGTATTGGGGTTCATGTACAAATTAGTTCAGCTTGCCGTTCTGCCATAAAGGGCGTGTTAATCCAACGGCGCACGAACAGATTGGCAGTTCGTAAAGGAAAATCGATGTATCGCCGTCCGGTCTATTAGGAAATTAATTGTCGTCTTGCACGAAGCAGTCCGTCATCATCGGGCGTTGTTGTCATCACGACGTTTTCACAAGATATCGCCAACGTCAGCATGAGTGTCACAACGATGTCTTTATGCACTATAGCTAACATCAGGTTTTCATTTTTTTTTGTCTTTTGTAGAAATTTGAAATGATGTCTGAAAAAAAAGAGAAGAGATTATTTCTTCAACACTATAACAGATTTGAGTTGAAATTCCAGTTGGTTTTTATATTAAGGTTTTAGTCAGTGTCCCTAATTCTAAAGAGTAAATTATTCAAGTAGTTATGAAGGGGTAGAGGTGGATCTTGCATAGGTAGGGGTTGATCTAGGGAAGGCAGGGGTGGAACTAGGAAAGCTAGGGGTGGATCTATGGGGACAGTTTGAGCTAAAAATAACAATTTTTCTCTTCCAAAAAATCATATCCGAATGTGTTTTTGTTTTTGTTGAAGAAACCGTTGTGACATCTCATAAAACATTGTTAAATCGGAATGACATAGCCATCCGCATCTTATTCAAATAATTAATCGACAAATATATCTTGGCGTGTACTCATGAACTACCGTGTGATTGATGTCTTTCTTTTGCGAGCATATTTTGATATCAGTTAAGAAAAATTTGCAGTTTATAACTTAATGTACAGTTTATAACCAATTAATGTTCAGATATGTTGTGTTTCCGCCCCACATAATATACTCTTTTAAATAAACACTAAGAGGTATTTTATATGCATTTATCCTTACAAGTTACGGAATCACTAGTCGATGAAAGTGACTGAACATCTCATCATAATGCCTAATGGTGCATGCGTTCTAATATATAGAATCATTGCCTCTAGGGAGATTCGAACATAGTACTTACCAACCTCAAGCTCGCTGATAAACACTGGAACACTGAGACTGGCAGTATTGAACGAAAGATTTCAGTTATAGAGACTATACACATCATTTTTATACAAATTGTCTCTGTTGTCATCGATACTACAGATATACAATGAACTTGCACGCAATATAATATTCATATGGAGAGAAGCCAATTTTAACACTGATTTTCTTTATGGCTGTATAACCTTTTCTCCCCTAACAGACATCTATCTATAGTCTGTTTACGCTACTTGGAACATTGGTTTTTGTCGATTACTTTAGTTTGCGTGAAACTAGGCGAAAAAAAGACTAGAGTTTTGGAAATAACAAAAATGTCCTTTGTCCCAGTTTTTTTTTCAATACTTTGTTAAATAATAATTTAAAATATTACCTATTCTTTCGTATAGGAAAAACGAACATGTTTCACAGCGATAATAAGGATAGAATACGAGTTCATTACAAAGTGAGGTAACTATCCATTTTAACATTCCGAACATCTCAGTCATTTCTGGTAATATTCGTATGTCGTTCGTCGTTTATTTTTGTTTTAATAAATAAATCTTTGCAAATATGACATCGATATTAAATTATGATAAATATATTTATAAAATAATAACCTAGTACCATAGAAATGCATTAAACAAATAATTACCTAACACCTCCATTTTTATATGAATTCTGCAGGAAATAAAACGCCGGCTCGAAATGTATAACATATTTTTACTTTTGACTGTATTTAAACAACATTATAGAACCAATGGACAAACCAACCTAGAAAAAAAATAGGACATTGTTTTATTTCGAAAAATATCAACATTAATGAGGTAAGTTATATATTTTGTTTTTTTGTTCGTCAAAAACCATGTTCCAAGTAGCGTAAACAGACTATAGAAACTTTACATTCACTCCTGTGATTGGTATACAACTTTTACGATTATTATAAGAAAAATAATGACATATTTGGCATCCTTGGCATATTGCCTTTCCATCAATACCAATTGTATGAAGATTGACCCAGTAGTTCCTGAAATAAGATAGTTCAAAGGTAGGCAGCCACGCCCGTTTTGGGAGAAAATCGCAAAATTAGGGGGGCTATATCTCCCACACCACTGGTCCAATTGGGCTAAACATTTTAATTTGGTGCTGTGGGATCCCATTCAACAAGTGTACCAAGTTTCATAAAAATCTGAGATGGTCGGGTTTAAAATTTCCTTTTTTGGGGGTGATATTACATGGAATTACCCATAAGTAAGTTTCTCCTTTTTCATAACTGTAGTTTGAGTACTTTATAAAATAGCTTATTCATATGTGGCCACATGTACATTTATGTCTTAATGTATTACAGGTATTTGTTATATAATTTCTACATAGTATATTTTATTTGTAATAATATATATATTTGTAAATATGTATGTAAATATATTTTGTGCTCAAGGGCTATACGACCTATTGCAAATAAAGCATTCATATCTACTAGTAAGCATTAACAGTCGTCATCGGAAAAAAGGTGTTAGTAAATACAGGCTTTGCTCAATTTTAGCGTATTAATGATGGGTATCAATTTGACGTCATTCTGAAACTCATCCTGTCACGCCAGCAGTTACCATATACAATTAATTATTTCTAACTAGTGAATGATCCAGTTTGATTATAGATCTGTGTACGTGTGTCACTAAAAGTGTTGTCTACACATCGACACATAGATCAATAACGTCTGTGTAGAGTCAATACACATTAATATAATTTTTATTTTATTCCTTCAACAATGTGCTGAATGTTAAAGCATAAGTAATGTAATAAAATGGTAGCAGTGAGGTAGTTCATATCACTTCTGCTACACACTTTGCGGGATGTAGCTCAAATGGTAGAGCGTCCGCCTGTGATCCTTCTCAGTAGACCCATTTGCAGTTTGGGCTATTTTCCGTTCCAACCAGTGGTCCACACCTGGTTCATCAAAGGCCGTGGTATGTGCTGTCCTGTCTGTGGGAGGTGCATATAAAAGATCCCTTGCTGCTTATCGATAAGAGTAGCCTATATGGCGGCAGCGGGTTTCTTCTAAAACATATGTCAGAATGACCATATGATTGACGTCCAATAGCCGATGATGATATTAAAAATCAATGTGCTCCAGAGGCGTCGTTAAATAAAACAAACTTTACTTTCTGCTACACACAAGACAACATAATACGTAATTTGTTTATGAATTATAATTAGAAAAATCCTGTCAGTTAAATAGAATCATCAAATACCAACCCCTGAAAATGGCCGCTGCGATCTGCTATACCGTTGAGATTGCAGCGGAATTTGGACTAAAAAAAATTCAAAGTGTACCTTTTTCTTATTATTAAAAATATTTTATAATTTACTATAAAACTGCCGTGTAAAATGCCGTGGACACTATTTCGCCACAACATTTATTTTGCCGTGGACATTTTCTTAATTTGAGGGGTTGAATTACTATAACTACAAAACTACTACCTTTACTAATATTTCTAGAGCTACGACTACGTCTACTACTTTTATTACTACTGTTACTGTATCTACCCTTACTACTGCTATAAATGATGAACATCTCGACAGTGGAAGTATAATAATAATTATAATAATAATTATGTATATTATTATCTATTAATGTACAGTCTAGGCGTTACAATCTAGCGCTGTTCTAGAATAAAGCAAATTATTAACAAAGATATTCAACAGCAAATGACCTAATGAGAAACCGGCCTCTGTGGCTGGTAGGTAATGAGATCAAATCTCAGTTTAGGCATGGGATTTTTAATCTCAGTATCGACTCCCAAAGTGAGTGCTCCGCAAGGCTCAATGAGTAGATGTATACCACTTACACCGACCAGTGGTCCACAACTGGTTTAACAAAGGTATGTGCTATTGTCTGTGGGATAGTGCATTTCAGTGGCGTTGGAGCAGTGGCATAATTCTCGTAAATATGTTTTTTTCATTCATTGTTGTATTATTCACCGGCAAATTCTGATGTTCAAAAACGGTAGCTGGGGCGGGGGGGGGGGGGGGGGGGGGGGGGGGGGGCGCGGGGGGGG
>JAULBS010082783.1:0-16310 GCA_032355785.1 Symmetromphalus regularis | reverse complement strand
GTTTTAAAGAAAATCACTCATACTGAATTGTTATGTTACTGGATTCAAGGCTAGATTGGAGTTGCACACAAGGAAATGAAGGGGTTTTAAAGAAAATCACTCATACTGAATTGTTATGTTACTGGATTCAAGGCTAGATTGGAGTTGCACACAAGGAAATAACAAGCGTAATATCAGTCATTTGAAGGGTGCCTACAACATACTCAATAAATGTAAATATTGCCACTGATATAATGTTCCACTTGCTTATTTTTGGTGAGCCATATATGCATTGTAAACTACATCAGGGAAAAGTGAAAACTAAAAATGTACTTGCCCTGAACTGTACAATACTTAACCATTTTTTTTACAAACTTGTAATATCTTCATAAGGGCAACAACTGTTAACATTACTGATGGTTGCATACCAGTACTAACTAAAATGCTGTTGATTGTTTGTTATTGTGTTGTGGTAGAAGTCATTCACTTACTAGTTAAAACAATTTTAAGACATAAATACAGCTGGTCCAAAGCATTTTTCCTAGAGTAAGGTAAGTACTAAAAAAACAAAACAACAACAAAGAAAACAACCTCTTTATTTGCTCATGGGTATGTTACATTACCTATATTGTTTGCCTGACCATGACAGATCACTACATGGGAGTTGGGCAATGGTATTTTTTCACCCCTGTACATGTATAAGCATTACGCATTTATTTTTCAAATTCATTGCAATACATTTGTTTGAAGAGATATTTTCTTACATTTCACAATTATTGTTTTTTAACTATTATGTGGGGAGTTGTGGGTGTTTAGGTTTTTCTTTTTTAAACAATGATATTTAAACATGTATTTATGCATATTTATTTTTTAGGCAACATCAAGTCTTTGCATGGACTGAACATCAGTAATAACCCCCTGGAATTCCCTCCAGCTGAAATCATTAAGAAAGGAACTCAAGAATTACTGAAATTCCTGCAGCAGCTTACCATTGCCAAATCTGCCAAGTTTTCTAATGGTGGTAAGAGAACTGTGTTCATGTCAACCAAAGAGTTAAATATACATGTTATATAGATGAGTATTGCAGGACATAGGATTTCACAGTAACGATAGTTACCGGTAGTATGTCGGTACCATCTCGTCAAAATCATGGAATCGAAATTTCGTTTCCCATTATTTTCGTATTACTCCTGTGTTATTTTGGATTACCAAAAAAAATGTTTCCAGTGAAACCAAAAATGTGTTTCTCATGAAGTTTGAAATCATATGGCCTGTATTTGTGTTTCTTTGTCGTTACCTATCATTTGTTTGTTTTAAGTGTGACCATGTTACTCCACAAATAATTTCAATTTTAATTGGTTAATTGAGAATAATGAAAACAGTTTTGAAAATAAAAAAATAGAGCTTCTTTTTCTCTGAATGTACAAAAGATTTTGTGTTTTTTATTTATTTGTAAAATCTTTTGTTAGCATTTTATTTTATTTTGCTGACCATTTTGGTTACCAAGTCTGTCACATAATGTAATAAAATAAAGTAAGAATAGTAGTAATTTATATACTCTCGGTAAATAAATACTTTGTGTTATGTATACATGTAGTAACTTCTGAAAATGATAAATGTCATCAATAAAACATGGCAGATATGTACACAGACAAACTGAAATATATATATATATTTTTTAAATTGCAAAATTTCTGTTTCTTCTACACTGACACAAAATAAGTTACTAAAATTATCAATGTGAAACTGGCAAATTTTAAATCAGCATATAATATATAGACACTGCTTCCCTTACACCACTAGAGATAAGAAAATCTTAACCCAAATGGCACCATTATATGCACAACCCCTTGAGAATGCGTCCCCAGGGTGAAGTATGTTTGTAGTAAATTTTGGCAAGCAGCAATTTAATGCACTTTCGTGTCCAGTGCAGAGTGAGAATTATCACACACTTGGGATTGTGATCATTAGTGAGATCCATGCATGGTACCAACAGTATCGAGATCAATACACGACTTCAAGGTTATTAGAGTATCTTCAGTGTTTGAAACCTTCTTACCATCAAGGGAAGAACTCTTTATTTATTGTCACCAGAAATTTATCAGGCATGTTTTAAAGGTTTTGTAATTATGGCACAATTTCCCAAGTGGAAAAAAGCATTTTGTTGGTTTTTAAAATGTTTTAATTAAATAACTTTTACAGGTTGTATATTGTACAAACAATACCTGTCATCAAGATTATCAACAGGGTGATACCTTAATATAGGTTTACGTCCATAAGTCAATAACAAACCGCATATGAGATTAATAATACATGTAGCCATTTTGGGCAATTTTTCTGCTCCAACCAGTGGTCCACAACTGGTTCATCAAAGGCCATGGTATGTGCTGTCCTTTCTTTGAGACATTGCATGTAAAAGACCCCTTGCTACTTATTGGAAAGAGTAGCCTATGTGGCAGCAGTGTGTTTCCTCTAAATTAATGTCAGAATGACCATATATGATTGACGTCCAATAACCGATGATAAGATAAAAATCAATGTGCTCTAGAGGTGTCGTTAAATAAAACAAACTCTACATGTAGCCAGTGCCGTGTTATCCATTAGGCTGACTAGGCTTCAGCCTAGGGCCCTGCAGGTACTAGGGGCCTGCCAATTTTTTTACTGAGGCACTGTTACCAGATAGGGTCGTGAAGTACCTTAAAACCTAGGGGCCCGGCCATGGGTTAATATGGCACTGCTTGTAGCTAAGAACATGGCCTCAATACCGATATCAAACGAATTGATTCTATTTGAAACTGTTAAAACAAATAACCAATGATAACACGGTAATGTTGGAATGGTAGTTTGATGGTATGTTTTATCTGATGTATTTAGTGTTCACATATAATATATTTAATGTTTAAACATAACCTTTTGAACTAATTGCCTATAACCGGTGTTTCCAAGTGAAAAATAATTTTTAATTGATAATTTTTTATGTTTCTCAGAATTTACTCATTTGACACACAATGGCTATTTATTTTGGTTTTTATTTACCTTTTGAACTAATTACCTGTTATTTGAAGAAAAAAATATTTTGTTTTGCAAAGTAACAGATTTTTTCATGTGAAAAAATCTATTTTTAATTGATAATTTTTTACGTTTCTCAGAATTTGCTCATTTTACACACAATGGCTGTTTAATTTATTATGATTTTTTTTTTTTTGGTGATTTTATAGCTAAAAGTGTATAAAATATAACTGCAAAGAGATATTTAAAGCAGCAAATAGTAAGGTATGATTGATCTTCATATAAGATATTTTAGAGGAGATCTTTGATCCAGTAGTAGATCCAGCAGCAAATTGAGCAGGGCACAATGACGCTCAAAACAAATTAAAAATAGATAAATCTTGGAGTCTTAATCCTGCTGAGACTACTAATATTTTATTAAGGACACCAGGTAACACACTTCTCAGTTCCCTACCCCTTCAGATACAGCCTTGAATCTTACATTAAAAAAACAGCCAGGTCCCATATTAAAATTATCATCATGAACTTTTACAGACCAGCCAGTTAGCTGCACTATGAAGAATTCTGAAAACAGACTTTCTGATTGAGTTTGATTATAGCTAATTCTGCATCTATTATTTAAACATGTCTGGATAGCTGAAAGGTTAGGTCTTCAGACTGTCAAATGAGTGTAGTATGTTCTAATAGTAACACCACTAAATTAAATGCACTTTACGGTCGCCTGATTGACCATGGCAAGTCAAAATAACATTGGGCAAGTCAAAACCTTTACTTGTGTCGCCCACCTGGCAACCATTTTTTTTAGCATATTGTATTATGTATAAAAATGCAAATGACTAATGTTTTTAAGGGAATGGAAAGTTATCTTCTTCTTTTTTTCCCAACTGGTTTTCTATTAGTATCTGTACAACCAAACACATATAGGACATAATAGCAACCACTTCCCCAGTCTATCGAACATTCTAAAATCATTTGGAATGCCTCTGCTGGTTTTGATTACATATTTGGGAAATTGGCCAGACAAAAATAACTCCAAAGTGAATACTTTGCATACAACTCAAACTTCAATTTTTTTTTTTTTAACTTTTCTTGAGATATTAACCTAAATATATATTCAATATATGTTTTCTTTCTGAAGCAAACAATGAATACTTTGTGTTGTATTATATTCAGATTCGTTGAGATTGTCAGGAAATGGGTCTCAATCAAGTGATGATGATGACTGGGACGGCAGTATGGGGGAGTACGCTGAGTACAGGAGGCGACAGCGATGTCTCTCTCACGAGCTGGGGCGGCAACAGTCTGAGGAGGATAACCTCGTTGGCCCTGTCCCCTCGTCAGTTGAACTGCACCGACCAGTCAGCTACACCGAGATCAGACAACAGCATTTAGATAAGTTGAAGAGAGCTCGAGCAAGCGGAACAATGGAAAGGTTATTATAAATCAGTTTATTTTAATATCTGCATTTAATTATTTTACATTATTTATCTTGTATATAAAACTTATTACGTTAGAACCTTGTAATGCTAGGGATGTGAAATATAACTTTACTCTTTCTCAAATAGATTTGTCTGTATGAACAATATAATCATGGTAGTTAATGGAAAACACATTTAAAAAACCTATCCTAATGGCCAGATATTATCATAATTTGAGAGACAAACCTAAAATGTGTTTGTTTTGTAGCAATATAGTATGCATAGACAACTGAAACTTTATGATATACAGTACAGAACCTATAATTGTAGGTTGTCTGAAGACATGCTTCTGCTGGATTTTTTAAAATTCCAGAATTTCTTTGGTGCATTTGAATTAATTGAACTTTTCTATTATTTCAAGTTTATATTATTTAGCAGCTATGTGAGTTGCTAAATGTATCAGTGCCAGGCAAAAATCTCATATTTGTTTAAAGTGTGTGGCAGTAATTTGTAGCAGTGGGTAGCCACATCCAGCATCACCAATTGTGGGCATATCGGACAGTAAATATTGTTTGCATGTTCTCTATGGTTGCCTTGAATGGACTTCCATTGACAAAATGGCATCAGTTGCTTATAAATCTTTAAAGTATGGACTTAGACTGGATACCTCATTATCATGCCAGTGCCAAACAGATTGCATGCAATGATTGAAGATATACTAAACTGCACTTTTAAAGGTTTTGTGGAAGAAGATCTAGCTCATTTGATAGAGTATCTATCTGTCTGGATACCTCATTATAATGCCAGTACCAAACAGATTGCGTGCAATGGTTGAAGATATACTAAACTGCACTTTTAAAGGTTTTGTGGAAGAGTATTTACCTGAGGTGCTCTGGTCAAAGGATTGAATCCTTTAGTGGATTCATTATGTGATTTTAAAAAAACAAACATTTTCATGTCCTATCCAGTTCCTGATCACTGGTATGTTAAAGATCATTTTAAGTGTTGTCCTGTCTGGGAAAGTGCATTTAAAAGATCTCTTGCTGCTAATCCTAAAGAGTAGCCTATGTGGGAGTAGTGTGTTTGCTAACGGAAAAATGTAGAGATTTGCTTTTACTATGTGTAAACATTACAAAATGTTTGACATCCAACAGCTGATGAGTAATAAATCAGTGTGCTCTTGTGATTTCACCCAAATTCTCATTCCAACACTTACAATTAAAAAAATGTCCACAGCAAAATAAATGTTGTGGAGAAATAGTGTTCATAGCATTTTTCACAGTTATTTTATATTTTATTTTTAATAATAAAGAAAAAATATACCTTGAAAAAAAATATATTTTTTGTCCAGAAATTGTATTTGGAGTTTTGAGGGAAAGCATTTTGTCTCTTTTTTTTATTTATTATTATTTATTGTTTTATTATTATTATTGTTATAATTATTAATAAATGTTGTTTTTTGACTGAATGAACATGTCAGAAGTGAAAATTATGTAGCACAGGTAAAATATTTTATTGATTCTACACAAGAGATGAAACAGAAACTGAATTTGACTATTTTCATGCCTATTGACATAAACATTTGTGTAGTGCTTCCATCTTTTCGTGCTTTATTTTGTTTATTCATATTTACTTGTATTAATTTTGTATGTAGCATCGATTCACTGAAGAAAATGATACATTTGTACAAATCCAACTCTTCCAGTAAACTTCTGACAAAAAAACCACAAATAACAAGGTTTGCATAAAACTATTCAGATGTTCGAGTTCTTCATCAGTTTAACTTTTCTTCACGTTTGTTAAATTTTTGCATGTGCATCGTTGATTGAACATGTAGCAAGTTGCAGTTTTCTAATCTGTAATCGTTATGTGCACCTGTGTGTATGTGTACATAATCTGTCATAAACGGTGAGTGTCTGGGTTTTTCTTCACAATATTTTGAGGGTGAAAACTTTGATGGCACTATGTTTGGTTGGGTGTCTAGCTTTTGGATGCCTTAAAATGGATTCTACTGTACTTCTGGGAACATAAGTTTAATCAAAACATGAAAGCTGCTCTTTTGAAGGTATATATGATTACACTTAGATTTTTTTTACAGATTTTGTACTCTAGCAAAATCCCTGATTGTCTATATACATGATACACAGCTAATAAGAAAGGGTAGTGAGTTTCCTCTAAAGACCATGAGTTGTAGTTGTCACAAGTTTGACTCCAAACAACCATTGATTAATCAAAGTGTTGTTTTAAAAAAATCCTTTCTAAAACAGAATCCATACAGTTTTTGTTGTTTAGTGATCTTGACGCACATTTAACAAGTGTTTTGACTTGGCACCTATACTGATATTAATAATAGCAATTGATTCAGTGAACTAAAGTTCTTCATGGGAATTTCTCATCTTAATAATTTTCTAAATTTTTATTGGGGAAATTGACATTACATTAATGTTGTTGTTGGTTTTTTGTTGTTTATTTTCTTCAGAAAATTTTATAAATGTATTGGTTGTTGTTTTTGTTATATATTTTTTGTTTGTTTGTTTCTCATTTATTTTACAATGAAATAGTTTCTTTTATATACATGTAGAACTAAGAAGTATGTTAATGATAGCTTTGTTTATATAACATATATTCTGAAATAAAATATTTTTGGTGAGAGATATATTAACATGGAATTCGTGTCTAACATATTAATTTCCTTAGGAGATCATTCAACTTGAAAAATAATAGAAGGCAGTTTCACAAATAAATGTATTAGAAAAACATCCATGTAATAGCAGTGAGGAGGTGGGCAGTTGCATGTGCAGTTTTTGCAAGTAACACTCTCATGGTGGCCACTAATGTGGAAAACCTGATAAAACTACTAAATATTAAGTTAAAAAAACAATGAACCTTGATCAGTTCTGGCCACTGTGATTAACACTAAATATTTTACATCACTGTATGTTTTTATTATTATCATCATCATCATTATTCACATCTAATTTTGCCAGTTATTGTTTTTATATGTAGTGAAGAATCGTTGAAGAAAGCATTAAAGTCGGGGAGGTCAAAGCCTTTTAATAAACGCAGAACATCACATAAAGCAAGGTTTGCAAAAATTGTTGGAAAGTTGAAATGTTCTTGTTTTGGTTATTTGCTTGTGTGGAAATTGTTGGTTGATCAGTTCTTATAATCTGTAATGGTAACCAGTTATAGATGGGGTCTATAAAAATACAGTCTGCAGGATTTTTCTTATTTTTTTTGTTTGTTTGTTGTTGTTTTTTGTTGTTTTTTTATTTATTTATTTCCTTTTTTTTTTTGTTGTGGTGGGGAGAACTAAAGTAGTTGAAACACATTTTTTTTTTCATTTCTTTATTAATTATTTATGTCTTGTGCATGCATAAGTGTTTATGTATTTTGTTTTTATCTTGCCACAGTGTTCATAATGTTTCTAAACATTTGTAGGAGTAAATTGACCCAATTTGTTATTTATTAAAAATATTTCATTTAATAATTTTGTTTTTAAAAATTTATCGGTTCTTAGTTTGTTTTACTTTTTTTTTCTGTTTGATTCTGTGAAGAAACACTTTAATACAGTCAAGCACTGTGTCGATCTTGCTTGAGTCAATATATCATTTGTGTCGATATGACTTGCCGGTCTGGGCCGAAACATGTATTAACTATCACATTTTTCTCTGTTGACTAGATACGTGTGAGTTGATGTTACATTTGTGTCGATATATTTTTGAGTCTCATGTTAACATTTTTTTTAGAAATGTTTTTCGATGTGTCAATATTAATATTATTTGTTAAATAAAACATTGTATGTATGATTTACACAACCCTATAAATTATAAGAGTTGCTGGCATTTGGCAGTAAACAGATACGATTTGTAATTATTGTTTTCATTAAAACAGCAAATAAGGTAATAAATGGCCTTATCGATCTTAAAAAAAGCTTTAATCAAACAGGCTGTTGCATAATACAAGACACATGACTTAAACATGATACAATAGCCCAATTGATCCTGAGTGACATGGAAAATTACACGTTGACCAATCTTTCACCACCATCACTGACTTCAGCAACAGATGCATTGGAGTTGTTAAGTCGATTTGTGGAGAGCAAAGTGGTCCACGGAAACCCTGTCCGTGCTATTGGGGAATTAACAAACTTTCTCAGCTCTGTATTTTGTTTATTTATTTTTTCATTGCAGAACAATAGTCATCATGTTAAATTAAATATTATTACATGCTTCGATAAAAATAATAGAAATTTATTCATTTATTTTGTTTTCAAATTTGACACCTTTTGTTTGTAAATTTTTTCTACATTATTATTTGACTGAACGTTTGAGTCATTATTTGGTTAACTTGATGTTATTGAGTGGTTCCCACAATATCGACAGAACAGTGTTTGACTGTATTTCAATTTATTGTTTCATGTATTTGTAATTAATACATCTCATTGTTAAGAAAAACATGTAAATGAGAATCATCAGTGGTTTTTTATCACTTTAAAAAAAAGTTTGGTTAGGCCTAACAATACTTCTGAATATTAATTAGTATCTTCTGCAATCTCAGGGAAGTGTGTTCATTTTCATAATCAGGCAAAATACTTCTCTGCAAAATTGTGGAATTCTGCGAATAGCAAAAAAATTAAATAAAATAATAATAGAAAAATAGAAAACAAATTCCTTGCTTTTTATGTTATCCATGCATGAATGTGTGTTGTGTCAGTGCATCATCCTTGCTTTCAGGACAGACTAGCATACGCGGTTGCTACTTAGCAATTTCTTTGGTTCCAAACATTCCCATTGTGTTTAACATGAAGTGTAAAACCTAATCAAACTAGCAGTTTTGTTACGAATGCAGAAAGACCAATCGAGAGGAAGAAGAAGTGTGTGGTAGCTTCCACACATGTGTGGTCATCATCATCTATGCATGGCACATGGTTGTGTAAAAGCTATTCTTCTTCTCATCATGAGGGGTTACATCGTTCCGCGTTATGCAGTTTGTAATATCAGTAGCCATTGCTTTTGATTTCACAGAGATAAAGGTTAAGTATGTGTCTCATTCAGTGGGTTTGGTATCACCCATTTATTATGTATTATTTTGAATACCACCCTAAGGGATATATTGGTTTGATAAATTGAACTGAATTGAATTGTATTTGAAAATCAAACATTAAAAATAGCCATAGTTAGGTAATCTCCGTATACATCTAGATTACAGTACCTCAACATACAGACATGCCAGACAGATGTATTGAGTTTAGAATTGCCATGATCTTATTCACTTAACTGACACACTCTGATGTAATATCACTTTTAATGTTTACTCTTTAGCTTAATTAATTATTAACAATTAAATTTTGTTCTGCAATTAAATTATATGGAGCAAAACATATGAATGACAAAAATTGCCTGCAGCAATCGGCAATGCCTTGGAGATTGCCACAGCAGTTTTCATTCACTGAAGCACTTTTCTTGTCGTGGACTAAAAATATATATATATTTTTCTTTTCAAGTTGTGTTTTTTCTTATTATTAAAAAGTATAAAATTGCCATGGACATTTTCTTAATTGCAGGGGTTGGAATGAGAATTTGTGTGAATGTATTATTTGTTTAATGATTCCTAAGCACATTGGCTAATCAGTGGCTATTAGGTGAGAGATGCATGGTGGTTACGACACCTCGTTCATTGAAGAAACCTTTCTGATTTGCAGCAAGGGTTCTTTTGTGTGCACATAGCATGGCTTTTGTTTCACAAGTTGTGGATCACTGGCTGAAACGAGAAAAGCTCAATGGATTCCACTGATGAGGATTGATCTGATGACCCACTGCACACCAAGAGTCCCACAAAAAAATACTGTTCTTGGAATTATCAACGTACAATGATACGTGTTGTTACCTCTTTGTAACCTCAATGACCATTCTTCACTTACTTCTTTTCCAGCACATGAAATTTGAAAATATATTTATCTAGTGATGTAATGATGTTTTGTTTACACAGCAGAAAGAAGTCATCATCTAGTGTGATGTCTTGGAAGGTGAACCCTTACCCCGAACCCCCTCATTCAAGTTATGTTGATGAGTGCATGGCCGAGGAGCGCAGGCTTGCCAGGTTGAAGGACATGAAAGAAAAACAAGACGCCATCTTGCAGAAGAGAAAGTCAGTTTGACATCGTCATGTGATCTTTAGATGGAATAATTTCTTAATGGTTAACCCTCAGTTATAAATGTGAACAATTAGGCAGAATGCTAGATTTAGAGTTTTTCTAGTGTTATTAGCCTGTAAGTGATGAGATGTTTAGATCTAGATTATTGGAGAGTATCTTCTTTCTGTTTTTTTGAAAAAGTAATTACTGGAGTAGTAAAATATTTGTTCTTATTTTTGACTTATGCAGATTGCAGAAGATACTAATTAATATAAGCTGTATGCTCTTAAATGGCATTAGCATGGTCGTTAACTGTCCGTCTTGAGATCTATAGATTCCCTTGACAGAAATTGTGTCTTTTTTAATATTATTTTTAAAACTTTATGTATTATTATTTTCCCCAAAGAAAATTGTTTCAGCCATTTTTTAGTTCTGCCATCTATTCCAGAATTTATCCGAATTATTACAAATGACATCGTCTGATTTCGTATTAAATCAGAATTCCTTGGCCAATTTTGTCCGTACCAATGTTTTTCATGATAAGTTACGACACATTCCAATTGAAAGATTCCAGTATTGAATTCATTGTCAATTGTATGAAAAAATATTTGAATATTTTGTTACAGAACAATGAAGTTTATTTTTAAATGAAACCCAGTTTTAGTCACTGACAAATTAGCGTCAAATAAATGGGACAAATTATTTTCAGTCACACAAATTGTCATTTGTTAACAGCCATGAATTAGTGACATTATTCTTTAGTGTTGCATGATAGTACATGCACAGAATTGCCCATTGATGTATTCACTATAATATATGAGTGTGGTCATAATAGATTTTGATGCATTTTAATGTGGTTTGTTAGACTGCTGGAACTGCTTTCTGGGTTACAGAGACACACAGTCCTCCTCATCGCATTAATGAATGTACATTAATGGACTGATAATTAGTTACTGTTCATAGTGGTTAGGAAGTGTTGTAAATAAAGTCATATTCTGGTCAGGCAAATTGTTAAAATAATTAATTTTCATTTTTTTATAATTTTCATAGGGATGAAGCCGTTCTTAAAGAATGGAGGCATGACACTAAGGTATTGAAAGAGAAGAAGTATCACGAAAGCTTGAAAAAAGGCACTAAAGGTTGGCTGGGTTTCTTTAAATATTCAAATAATATTAATGCTTTATGTAAGTGTGTCTCAACATTGTTGATCATTAGCTTAAACAGAAACATTTGTATTAGTTTACGTTTTTTTTGTTCACCAGCCAATGTTACAAATGCCTTTCTACTCTCTGTGGTGAAAATGGGTTAGGTATTTAGCACAGAAAGTCTTAAAAATCTTTGCACATATAAACATATATGTTACATTGGGCTGTCTCTGGCTCCAATGTAGTTTTATCAAGTTTTCCAATTAAGGATTGAACACAGCATTTTGAACCAGCACATGAACATGAATTTTCAGCTTGCACCTTTCCTCATGTGCTTCTATTAAGAATTAGAACAGTCTACGTAACATGTTGTCAAAGACTGTAAAAACCTATAACAGCTGAGTGACACTACCTGGGAACACTACCTGGACAACTCTAACACTGAGGGAGTTGTACAAGATAGAGATGATATGTCATCTTGTTTGAAGGCAACCCATTGCAATAATTGCCATGCCCGTCAGACATCAATTTCAAGCCCTGCTAGGACAATAAGCTTGAGATAACTCACACAAATGATTTAAGTAGCATACACTGTGTGAGTATGGACATGAAACCAGAAAGAAGTATCACTATAAATTTTTAATATTTTCAGATTTCATTGATGCTGTGACGCAAGCACCTTTTGGTTACAGTGAGGACCACTTGAAAATGCCTACAAACGAAGAACGAATAAAGGTATCTTATACATTCTATGCAAGGTATACAAGAAGATAATATTTAAATATTTTTATATATTAGTTAAAAGAATGTGGTAAATTGATGTGGCAAGGTTTATCTCAAATTATGTAATATAAATATGTTGAACGTGAAAGCTGGTTATCAGCGGGTACATATTATATATTGTCAAATTAATGTTTACTTATTCAGAGGTCCTATTTCTCTGTGAAATCGCTGATTCCAGCTAAAACTGAATTTCCATTTCAGCGGGGGGAAAATCCAGTAAAAAAGTATTTTTCAAAAACTTGAGCAGATGACAGAAACAGATTAGATTTGTTCAATATCATGTGAGATCTCATCTGCGAGACTAGACTGATGCCATTTTGACTGGTTCACAAGGGAACTCACTTTTTCAGGCATTTTTCTCACAGGGATCCTAGATTATTCCAGGGCAGTTAAACAGAGAAACACATTTCTTTAGTTAATGGTTATCTGACATGTTCAGATGTGTTGTATGATTCACTCTGAACCACAGAAACGTAATTCACTACGACTTTAACAAAATAATGCTAGTGTTGTTGATCATCACTTTTCTTAGTGATAATGTTTTAACTAACATTCCATGCTGTAATGTCTTTTTTGATGGGGTTTATCCATTTCTATAAAATTACTTTTAAAGGGTTGTGTTAATTGTTGCTAATGAAGATTATAATAGAGGTTGCCATATTCATTTTTTATTATACTCTATATCGGAATATAATTTTATAAAATAAAGTTGGAAACTCTTCAATTTCACTTCTGTTACAATACAAACAATATTAATATTTTTTTTCTTCTAAATAGGCAGATATCAAGTCTGCGCATGAGAAAGTGAGAAAACCCATGTCTGCAGAAACTAAACGGAGAATTGAGATGGAAAAGTAAGTTATGTTTAGAATTCTTTGAAGCATCCTGTGCATATAAAAGTTTTAATGTCTGGACTTCGGCTTTTTGAAAGTCTCCAGACTTCAGCTTCATGACAAAACAGTACAACTTTCATACTTTGGTGACTACTACTAAAGTGTGTTTTATAAACATACGGCCAGGTTTTGACAGGATAACATATTAGACTAGTTTTCTAGTGTTACAAACCAGCTTTGGTCTGTACAATCTGGTTTAGACTGGATGTCTTGGATTAGACAAATGTTTACACAGATCTCTGTATTGCCATTTGGAACTTTCAATGAATCTAGTAATATCCATTCATTCATATTACTTTGTGCCTTTGTTAACTGATGTTGCTCATTAATTACATCCAGTTGGCTATCATTTAAATACCTCTGTTTAAAAAGCGTGTGAATCAACAGCATGTGAATCTGCCATGTTGAAAATGACTCCAATTTAAAAGTGTATTGAAAATGACAGAAATATGAATTTGTCAATCTAATCTTATGTAACAGCTTGACCACTGTATGGCAACAGTCAGAAGATTAAACTACTACTTGACCAGTTTTAATGATTTTTTAATAGCATTGAAAATTTAGAAATATTCTATTCTGTAGCTTTCCAGGAATTATTTGAATCTATATGAAAAGGTTCAGAGATGATGAACTGTAATTTCGTATATGCATACTTTCAGGGCTGTTAGAGTGCAGGAACTGGAGAAAAGAATAAAAAGCCACACAGCCTTGATGGTTGAACGACGAAAACAGCCGAGAGGAACTCCACAAGAAGAGATGAAAGCGGCCCAGAAAGAACTGGCTGTTGTAAGTACAAGGGAATTTATTTCTATTATATTTCATTTTCATCACTTTAATATGAAAAAGAATATCTTAATTATTATTTTCTTTTATACTTTTTAATTATTAATTTAATTTATGTGCATTTATTGAGATCAATGTGTTTTAAATGGCTTAAATTTGTTGTTTTGTTTGTTGATGGTTTTTTTTTTTTTACTTTATATTGTCAATTTTGGATGTTATTTTCTTCCTATTTATCTGTATTTCGTGTGTGTCTGTTGACTTTAATCTGTTTCAAAGCAGTTCTAATTGCTGTGAATATTAAAAACTTTTAAATCCTATTTTACGTGTATAAACTTGAAAACAAAAATACATTTTAATTTTGTACATTGTTTTATGTGTCCTGCTTTCAGCTTTTTAATTCACATTTCAAGCTGCAGTTTGGTGTGATCACATTTAAATAGTCTTACTCACTAGCATTATTTTCATTGGTATTTATTAATAATCAAACTAGCATTATCAACTGTCAGGCCAACCATACTTGAGTCATTGTTGTTCTTGAGGATATTGATCATGATAAACATTAAAAAAAAACATTTACATTTTTTAAATTATAAATTCTAGATGGGTTATTATTTCAGAATCTGTGGTAACAGGAAGTTAGTTGATATGATTGTTAACTAGGTAACCGATTGTTTGGTTACATGACTGTTAACTATGTAACCAATTGTTTGGTTACATGATTGTTAACTATTGGTTACATGGATTATGGTTGGTTACCTGGATTATCTTTGCATAACCAGTGGATTTCCTAATTTGTTATCACAAAGTTGTATTGAACAAATGTGCATTTTAATGAAGCTATTTTTAGCTGATATGATATTAAAGGTGACAAATCATTAAAGAATAGTATAATACTTTATTCTGACCTTTAGATTTGTCCTCACTCCTTTCACAAATATCTTGCATATCAATGTATTTAAACGTGTGATGTATATTATGCAACTATAATAATGTGTTTCTAAGCAACAATATAACTGGCTTAACACAGGTGAAGTTGCTGCAGAATGATTTGATGCGACGATATCAGGAGCTGAAAACATGGACAACAGGTTCACATTGATGCTTTGTTTATTTGCTGTGTGATATTCTAATAACTTAATTATATTCCTGGCAAGTTTCAACGGCAACTAATCACACTGGGAAATACTTAGAGGAAATTATTTAATATTACGCTAGAAGATTTCTAGGCAAATTTAATTTCAGATTAGAGCTTTTTAGGCTGGTAATCATTGTAATAGTTCACAGTAATATGTGTCATTATTTCTGGTAATATTTTTAATCAGTACTGCAGTTTATATAGCAAACAAATGAAGTAATTTGTGTTTATTACATAATTCTTTTATAGCATGTGCATGTGGCATAGAGAATTGACAAGAATGTTGCAGTATACACGTACAATAAATATGGATTGGTTTTTTGTTTGGTTTTCTGCTAAATCTTTAAGTTATAATTGAAGGATTCAAATCTGCTACATCTGATCACATGACATAATTTATAAAAGTCTGGATTTAACAAGTTGGTAGCAGTAAATAATGTTATTCTTCTTTTGGAATATCTCTGTGTTTTTGAGATTTCTTTAGCAACCAGTATTCAGTTAAGGGTTCAAAATGAGGCATCACTCAGCAAGATGGTTATTTTTACGATTTTATCATAATTTGCTTTTCTCCTGGTAAATGATATTATTTATTGTAAATATTGTGTGTGTCTGTAGTTGAAGGTTTAGTGTTGATATGTAAATTAAAACACAATACGTATACATTAAAAATTATGTTTGGCAGGAAGCCACAGTTATGCTGCTGTGATATATATGTATCATGATATAAAACAGTTGTGCCATTTTATGTTCTTTCTAGTTTCAAGTAAATTCAGCCCTCTTCCTTAACGTTTTTGTGTAGGAGCCAGATGGCGCCTGGTTTAATTCTTTTAGGTGCCAAAAAAATATATTTAGGAGCCACATTTTGTGTGTGCCTGTCTGTCTGTCTGTCTGCCATCTCTTTGACAGTGGTATACACAGTATTAAATTTTATTGTAAGATTGTCGTGGGTACATTCAGATTGTTTGGCACGCTGCGTATCCATCACCTTCAATAATGGCCCTGAACTATCTAAGCACACATCACGACACT
>JAULBS010082773.1:0-18802 GCA_032355785.1 Symmetromphalus regularis | reverse complement strand
TATTCAGTTAATTATGTGATTGAAATAATATGCTTGACTCCCATTTTTGAATGCTTGACTCCCAAAATAAAACCTTGTGAGTCATGATGACTCCCATTTTCCAGATGCTAGGTGAAACCCTGGTGTAAACCACTTGCACTGACCAGTGGTTCACAATGGTGCATCAAAGGACACATGGTATGTGCTTTCCTGTCATTGGGAAAGTGCACTTAAAAACATCCCTTGCTGCTAATGTTAAAATGTAGCATATAGCTAGTCATTAATTAATCAGTGTGCTCTAGTGCAGTAATTAAAACACAATAATAATAAAAATTATACCAACCTGGGTCATTCCGTGTCAAATCAACTGAAAATCGGCCTTTATCTCTCAGATTTTTGTAAAATTTTGGAAAATGATTGGGACCTGAGTAACAGCCAGAACTCAAATATTTCTGCTCACGGCCTCTTAATTAATGAGATACATTCTAATGAACTTTTGGCTAATTAGCACTACCTCGCGAGTTCAAATGTCCATATGAATGGACATCAGGTGTCTTTTGTAGACAGTAACAAATATCATCTGTTTGATACTTAACAGTTTTGTTTTGTTTTGGTTTGTTTTGTTTTAATGACACCACTAGAGCACATTGATTTAGTAATTATTAGCTATTCGATGTCAAACATTTGGTTATTTTGATATGCAGTCAAGTGTGAGCCTGCCTCTAATGGGTTTTGAACCACTGTCATGTGCTTGAGAGACCGATGTTCTAATGCTGGACCACTGAGGCTCACTAATAGCTGTTCAAAGGCACAGCCAGGTTTTCTTAATTAGAGGTTACACAGGTGGGTTATTCTGTGTCAAATCAACTGAAAATCAGCGTTCAACTCAGATTTTTGTAAAATTTTGGGAAATAATCAGGACCTACATGTATGAGTAACCGCCAGAACTAAGATATTTCTGCTCACAGCCTCTTAATTAATGAGATACATGCTAATGAACTTTTGGTTAATTAGCACTACCTCGCGAGATCAAATGTCTGTATCTTTGAAAGTATAGCACCTACAGAGCTGGTTCTTATTTCATTTTGAAGATCTTTCACAGCTCTATATATTTGTTTAAATAACCTTTCTTTTTAAATCCACCAGAAAAAAAGTTATCATAAGCTAAACATTTTAAACATGAATAAAATATATATATATATATATATATATATATATCCTTCAAATTTCTTAAAATTCTTCCCAGAGGTACCTTATGATGTAAACAAGCATCCCCATAAGTTTTGTGATGGGCACTCTGAAAGTTTTTGAGATATGAACAATTATATGTGATATGTTGGTTCGAAAGTCACTATTAGTAATGCATTATACTATTTGGCAAAAAGCCAAAAGTTGCTCACTGTGAATTATATTTTTGACAGGGATGAAAATCTTCCTCATTAATTATGTAATCATTAA
Source organism: Symmetromphalus regularis (assembly GCA_032355785.1). Lineage (NCBI taxonomy): Eukaryota > Metazoa > Mollusca > Gastropoda > Neomphalida > Neomphalidae > Symmetromphalus > Symmetromphalus regularis. Next base: position 17,365 of record JAULBS010082773.1, on the reverse strand, counting down.
AGTTGAGCAGTTCAAGCAACAAGATTATAAAACATTTGATAATTCTGTAACATAGTCTTCAGAAGAAACCTGCTACATGTTTGCCATTAAAAGCAAGTGAGTTTTTACATACCAGTTGTGATGCACTACTTTGAATGGAAATAAACCCAATCAGAGAATGAATCCTCGAGTTTTGAATTTCAAGTATTTATCCACACCAAGTCTTTTTTTGCATTGGTGATTCTCCAATCAGTCCCAATGATTCATTGTTTTCAGATCTACCTCAGAAGAATATAATTCAAAATCACCAGAACAGCATGGAATTGGAAATTTACCATCAGCCTCAGTGTCTTCACTATTGTTGCTAGTCATTGGTAATAATATTTCACTCTCTACTGAATTTGCTGATCATTTTGGAAGTTTCTTACGACACTATGTACAAATCTCATATCCATGTTTTAGTTTGAGGCTTTGAAGCAGGATGTAGCTCAAATGGTAGAGCGTCTGCCTGTGAAGCTGTCAGTCATTGGATCGATCCTTCTCAGTGGACCTATGTGCAGTTTGGGCTATCTTCCGTTCCTACCATTGGTCCACAACTGGTTCATCAAAGGCTGTGGTATGTGTTGTCCTGTCTGTGGGACAGTGCATATAAAAGATCTCTTGCTGCTTATCAGAAAGAGTAGCCAATATGGCGGCAGCATGTTTCTTCTAAATACATATGTCAGAATGACCATATGATTGACGTCCAATAGCCAATGATAAGATAAACATCAATGTGCTCTAGAGGCATCGTTAAATAAAACAAACTTTAGTTTGAGGCTTTGATGTTCTGCAATAGCTCTCTTAGTTACATCCTTCAAACCAGATGTCTTTTGTTTTTCATGAAGTCCAAAGGGGTTACAGCAGGATGTCTGACATAAGAAGAACTTTTCCCCTAGCTTTTGACACCCTACTAAAGTGAATCAAGAAGTGACTGTTAACTGCTGTTTTTAACAGAAACAAACCATTTCAACCGAGTCTGCAGGTCTGGAAATAATAATTTTAGTTCAGCTGGTCAAAATGTCCAGCATCAGTCAATTTGGGCTGGATATTAAAGGAAATGTTCCTGACATACAGTTCAATATGAACAATTTAAACAAAATACACAATTAAGTTTTTATGGTATATGCTTTTTATTATTTAATTCTTCACAATTTATTCAACAGATACAATCTGCATGAAGTTGACTTTATACAGAAATGTTATTTTTACTAGAAGTTAAAACATGAGTGTTAGACAAAATGACCGACACAATTAATCTTCCAAAATGACAAATTTGTACCGGTCAATGTCCTTGACCAGCCACTTATTTCCAGGTTTTTATACCACTAGGATTGTTCTGTATACAGTGTAAAGGGACATTTGAAAACAAGCGTCTTCATATGCAGTTACGCTGTCTATGCTGTGAAAATGGCAGTACCAGGTTAAATTATGGAAATTTGTGACCCTGATCATTTTGCCATTGACGTCTTCAGATATAATCTTAGTCCAATTCTGTAAGAAATGCTAATTATTTTAAATGGTGTATTGTGATTTGTACTTCTTCCATAAGCATGTTAGAACCTGAGATGACAGTAAAGTTTTGGATTATCAATGTCACATGGATCAGCACAAAGAGCAAGGTTCGAATTTCACTAAAGCATTGAGGCATTTGCAGGGCCACCCCTGTCCCTTTGTCACAAAGTCCTCTCAATTTAACTTCATACGGAGGCAAATATTTCCGTGCCTTTTTTTCCCGCTTGCCCTATAGGAAACTTACATTTGCTGTTGTGTCCCTGATGTATCCTCAAAATTGCCTTGGTGCCCATTTGATTCCTAAGAATTAAGGCAATAACTGCAGTGCCCCCCCCCCCACCACACCCAAACACTGAAGTTCGACCCTTGAAAGAGTTAGGCTTCCTGTCCCTTTGGATTCAATGTTCGTGTTGCTAATGTTATTAAAAGTGTTCCTATCTACACTCAATACCATCAATTATAAGTTATAACAATTATATAACACTGCCTCAAATTTGTTGTGGCCAAAACTAAATTCTGGGACGAGAACTTTTTGTTTTAATTTAACATTTAATTAAAAATCATCAACATTATTTGAAATATCTATGATCTTTGATACTCACATAAATAAGATTAAGTGGACCATTGTATCGGCCGACTTTGACACCAAACACGTGTTTGATCTGTGACGTGAACACGTGGCAGGCTACCCCTGTGGTGAACCCTGCTACTAAAGGGTCGGACAAGTATACTGCTACAAACCCCAGTCGGAAGAAACACATCAACAGCTGAAACAACAAACAACAACAATATTGCTTTGTTTAAACACCACTAGAGCACATTCAATAATAATAATCATAATAATCATAATAACAACAACTATTTGTCTTACATCATTATGCAATGGGAAAGACTTTTTAACTCCCTTGCCCAAAGAATTTTTTTTTTAAATGCTATTATATGTCGTTTTTCACACGCGTATGGAAATGTGTATTTCCATAAATGGAATTGCACCTAAATATTTGCATACATTACCATATAAATTGAATATAAATGGAATTGCACCTAATAAATTCATACATTACTATATAAATGGAATTGCACCTAATAATTTGCATACATTACCATATAAATGGAATAGCACCTAATAATTTGCATACATTACCGTATAAATGGAATTGCACCTAATAATTTGCATACATTACTATATAAATGGAATTGCACCTAATAATTTGCATACATTACCATATAAGTGGAATTGCACCTAATAATTTGCATACATACCATATAAATAAAAACAGACCTTACAACCTCTATGACTGACATTTACTAACCTGCAAACAGCCGACAGCGAAGCTGACAGCCATCGCATACTGGATCTTAATCTGGATAAGGCAGGGGTCGTTTGGGTCGTAGCCTGCCTGTGTCATGTTTGCTGTATTATTGGTACCATTTCCTGAGGCTGACACACTGTCATTGTCTCGTATCACAATTCCCAAAGAGGAAACACCCTTGTCCACAACCGAGCCAATCATCAGAGCAACAACACCAAATATCCCTGAAAAAAATAACGCAAATGACCTGAAAGGCATAGTCCCACGGTATTTAAGAGGCTTTGTGGTCTAAATATTGATTACGAATGAAATTTACATGTATTTGTTATACTAGATATCGTTTTCATATCACGCAAGACATTTTAACTGAACCATGGTATGGGAAATTCCATGTCGAGTCAATCAATATTTTTTCACATTTATAAATTTGAAATTTCACAATCGGAACTCCTCGTGGGATGAAATAAATTGGTAGGAAATGTTTTTGCAGCTACAAAAATATTCAGAAGTTTTAAAATAATGGCTTGCAGGGGAATACCCATCACGTGACTCAAAATATACACGTCACATCTTTAATGGAATTTTTTTTTTAATAGTTTTTTTCTGATTTATTTGTCCGTGAGCATAATTCATTATTTTAAAAATATTGATAATAAGCGAGATCCAGTGATTATGTAAATACTTGAATGAAATATTTCTATGGACAAATTAAATGTTTATATTAAAAATTAATTCTTTGTTTGGAAATTAATTAAGTCAAGGGTCCGTGGGACAATGCATTGAATCCCTATAACATCACATTAAAGGTGCTAGTATGTTAAACTAGTATATTAAACTGATACTCACCAACAGACATGTGTTTTGATGTACCAAGAAAGAAGTACATTATAAGTGGTAAAAAGGACACGTACAGTCCGTACACTGGAGGAAGATTTGACAGCTGCCCATACGCCATACCTATAATAACAAAAAATAATAGTCTCTTAACTCTACGGTAAAAATATTTCTAATCATATCAAGAATGCATTTTACTGTTACCCAGACTTTAGATATAGACTCACACTGATAATTAGACTCATTCTGATAACTCATACACACACTAATTAATACTCACCCTGATAATTAATACTCACCCTGATAATTATAATCAGATTGATAATTATACTCACCCCAATTATTAATACACACTGATAATTAATACTCACCCTGATAATTATACTCAGATTGATAATTATACTCACCCCAATTATAAACACACACTGATAATTATAGACTCACCCTAATAATAAGAGACTTGCCCTGATAAATAATAGATTCACCCTAATAATGAAAGACCTGCTCTGATAATTAATAGACCTAATAATGAAAGACCTGCTCTGATAATTAATAGACCTAATAATGAAAGACCTGCTCTGATAATTAATACTCACCCTGATAATGAAAGACCTGATCTGATAATTAAGACTCACCCTAATAATGAAAGACCTGCTCTGATAATTAATAGACTCACCCTAATAATGAAAGACCTGCTCTGATAATTAATACTCACCCTAATAATGAAAGACCTGCTCTGATAATTAATAAACTCACCCTAATAATGAAAGACCTGCTCTGATAATTAATAAACTCACCCTAATAATGGAAGACCTGCTCTGATAATTAATAAACTCACCCTAATAATGAAAGACCTACTCCGATATATAATAGACTCACCCTAATAATGAAAGACCTGCTGTGATAATTAATAGACTCACCCTAATAATGAAAGACCTGCTGTGATAATTAATACTCACCCTAATAATGAAAGACCTGCTGTGATAATTAATACTCACCCTAATAATGAAAGACCTGCTCTGATAATTAATGCTCACCCTAATAATGAAAGACCATCTCTGATAATTAATACTCACCCTAATAATGAAAGACCTGCTCTGATAATTAATAGACTCGCCCTAATAATGAAAGACCTGCTCTGATAATTAATAGACTCACCCTGAGGAATGTGCATTATTCCAACAGTTAGACCAGCTATAATGTCTGATGGAAGATCTCTTCGAATGCGATATTTTTTCAGAATCGCAACAAATGGGAAAATTCCCATTAAAAATTGTCCGAAACATTTTCCAGAACACTGCATCTTGTCCATCTTGCGCTTCATCCAGGAGCGAGGGCTGTTTCGCCGGTACTTGCCGGGCTCATGCATCCGGTCAAACTCAACCTGGTTGTAGATGGGGCGCTCGACGACAACGCGCTCATCAAAGATGAGGGCACTGCTATCCTCCTCCATGACTGGGGCACCATCTGAAAACACAAAAAACAGACGTCATGCATTGAAAGCAAGTTCTTTTCCGTTCCAAGCAATGGTCCACAACTGGTTATCAAAGGCCGTTGTATGTGATGTCCTGTCTGCGGGACGGTGCATATAAAAGGATCCTTGATGCTTATCGGATAAGAGTAGACTATGTGGCGGCAGTGGGTTTCCTCTAAAGACATAGGTCAGAATGACCATATGATTGATGTTCAATAGCCAATGATCAGATAAAAATCAATGTGCTCTAGAGGTGTTGTTAAATAAAACAAACTTCACTTTGAAAGCAAGTTCCCTCCCTTGATTGCCATACTAGTTATACCATTGTTTTAAACGGAAACTCTCAGATGTGAAATTCTTCAAACTTTCTCTACTGTTCTCCGTTTCTTGAGCTTCATGTTGATCTCATACTAATAAATCAGTCGAGAATAGTAATTTTATGACCCATTATTAAAACATTCGAACATGACAGAGCTATGCCAGGGTTATTGCTCACAATATGTATGCCCATATTAAGTAAGTAATAGCAAAATAAACTTATGGGATTGAAAAAGACCAGGCCCAGCAGGCCATAGGATTTCATGGTAATCATTGTTACTGGTAGGGTGTCGGTAACATGTCATCAAAATTACGAAACCGAAATTTCATTTCCCATGATTTTCATAGAAGCCTGGAAATATATGCTTGGTCACGGACAGTCTGGTACCAAATTGTCATTTGTCAAGCTTTGACAGTCACAGATTTAATATTAGCGGTAATTTTGTCCAACACAAAATCAGTTCGATGCTGTACGTTTAAAATGTATATTTTGAGGAGTTTCAAGATCATACATATGCTTACATATGCCTAGAGGTAACTGAACAGTCGCCACTACATTTATGGAGTAAATCTATTAATAGACCACATCAAGCCCGATGTATCTATAAATAATACCTTGAACCTGAATCTGTAATCGGCTGACTTATTCCGAATGACCTAAATAACCTGAGGATGACCTAAATAACCGGCAACATTAGCTTGAAGTCGCTAAAACTTTTGATGATTTTTTTGTTTAACGTCCACCTGCCCCTTCCCCCATCAGTGTCATTAAATGATATCGAATGATAATATAGAATTAGTGGTGTAAATGGTATTGGATATGCTGCTAAAATATGTGACGTCAGGCATGTGCTTTAAAATAGCATGCTGATGTCACGTGATTGGTCATGAATGCAAGACGTTGAACAAAATCGCATCGTTTCTCAACAAAACCATAGCCTCCCAGTACTTGTAGTTCAGTTGATACCTCACATTCAACCCTTCCGACTTCTGAGTAAAAGCTTGTTAGAACACAACGTTCCAGTACCTTATGTGCAATTAATTTTGCGGCAAAAAAAAATTGCGATTGAGCTTTCATTTTACATATTCGCGAGGAATTATTTTCGTGACCACGTCCCCCAATAATAAAAAAAGAACATTTACCAAACTCTTTTGAGTTACAGTTTCATTTATACGCTTTGACATTATCTGCATACTATCCATATTATGTTATACATATTTCCGATAAGACATGTTATCGATTGAATACGTGCATGATGCAACTTTTTAGACAAATACTTGAAATAGTATAATTTATTGATTGTACCCTCAATATTCCATTCAGATTAACCTAGAATATTCATAATTATTGATGAATAATCACACATTTCAATGGAACACATAATGAACCTCTAAAATTTACTAAAACGGAAAAAACTGAATTTCTTAAATTCTGAAACAGAAAAGGGGAAAATCTGAAATGGAAAATCAGTGCCTCTAAGCATCTGATTAACAAGTTGTGGACCACTGACTGGTGTAAATGAGGTACACCTACGCACTGAGCCTTTAGTTGGAGCCAATAGTAAAACAAAAAATCCCATGCATATATTGAGATTTGATCTCAGTATCTACCAGCTGTGAGTCCAATAGCGTAACAATTGCACCACCCATTCTGCCACCTGTCATTAATCTAGCTTTAAACATTTATTGTGGTGTGTAACCACAAGAAAAAAGGCTACTAAAAATAACCACATTGTAGAGATAAAAAAATATCATTTCTGAGATTTATTCTAAACTGTCATATAAGAATCAAAAAAGTAAATATTACAATAACTTATTTTAGGAATGAACTGTCATGGCGCGAAATGGTTAGGGTACCAATTCAAATATATTTAATCCAGTTAACATGACCTCACACTTACTCAAGGCTTTCCCATTGAAGAAGATTAACACGGTAGCCTACATAGAAAACAGAAATTATCAGGAAATCGCCATCGTACGTGCTGTGATCTCCTCAAGCGTAACCAATCCTGAAGTTAATGTCAATGACAATGTCACGAACTAACTAGACTGAGGTGCCAATTTGTGAATTATCTCCCCAACGTCACGTGTAACTGACCCAGTTTTGACTTATTTATGAAGTTATTTTTAACTACATTTCAGGTTGCTATTTTTGTGTCATTAGTTAAGATTTATTATAACTCACGTTGTGATTGATTTTATAATAAACGCAATGCCAATTTATATATGTATAAATAAAACCTACTTTGATCAAACTAGTTTATTTATTTGGGATTTTCCATGAGGATATTTGTGGCGTGATGGAATATCTTTGGCTTCCGGTGACGTTATGCATTATGGGATCAATATCAGAAAGGTCACAACAGGTTGCACACCACATGTTTGTATGCATTTCAGTGCTATTTCAGGCAATGCACTCCACCTTTTAGGGAAAACTAATAATTTTTAAAAATCACTAAAACAATTTTGTTTGGGAGTTTTCGAAGTATGAGGGGGTTAGTAGAGAAACGCTGCTGTCCTTCGGTCACCTACTTTTCAGTGCCCCCGCCCCCACTTTCAAAGGCACTCTGCGTGCCATGTATTTCATTGTCATGGCACCTGCACAATGTCGGAAGTGGAATAGCATTTTTAAAAAGTATAATTAGTTGGTAATCATTCAGCTACAAAATATTCATAAGTTGACCAATAAAATATTTAGCTATGCTTCCTTAAACTTACACTTTCTCTGCCATCTTGTCATTTTATTCAAGGCCGTTGGGGTGGGGTGGGGTTGGGGGCTGCTCCCGTTTCTGAACATCAGAATTTGCCGATGAATAATTCAACAATGAATAAATTAAAAAAAACGCCGCTGTTATCTATATGTATATAATATAATTTATATTGTACCTCTTATGCCGTTGAATTACGACCAGAGTGAAATAAAAGTTCAGTTCAGTTCAGCGTGACGTTACTTTTTTGTGAACACCAAGTCATAACGGTTATATGCACATGCACAATATAGTTAAATGAGTCAAGGTTATACCTATAATCACTGCGAAATGCTAAATAGTTTTTTTGTTTGTTTTTTTGTAGGTGTGTATGTTTTGCAAGCGAGTACGCAATATCTATGCCTGTCGGACATATCCTGTTAGCACAAACACAAACATTGCCTCAAATACACTTAACCTATTTTCCTTGATGACACTTAAATCATGTAAGTCAAGGCCAGTGCAGCCGTTTAAAAATGTATTGGGGCGGGGGGGAGGAGGCAAGACAGAATAGGGGCGCCATCTGTTATTTGAAAGGCGCTTACAACGTAGACTACTCAATAAACGTAAAACATGCAAATTTTAGGGCGCCTATTGTAGCGAAAAAAGGGCGGGGTTGATTATTGAGGGAAAACATCGCCCCTTGCTTCTCCCTCGCGGCTGCGCCGGCCCTGTTAATATTGATAGGTGTTAACGCTTAATGTATTAACTGTTGGAAAGATTTAATAAATGTCTGCAATACTTAAATACTTTCAAAATTTAATAAATAAGTGTTAAATTTTAATAAATAGTTTATTTATTTAATAAATGGTTTATTTATTTAATAAATATTGTAGACCTAGGTATTTAATGTGCATTTGTTAAATATTTAGAAGATTTAATAATATTACTGACTGAATTTAATAAAGGTTTGGTATACATGTGCCGCGGTGCCGGGATTCGTGATGGCCATTGCCCTCCACTTTTTAGGGCCAACTACTTAAAACATAGGGGAAAGGGAGGTAATTGTTTTTTTGTCTGAATAAAATTATTTTCAGATTGCGACAAAATAAAGTGGCCGAAATCCGGAGTTTTCAGGGTATGACGGTGTCTCGAGTCCAAAAGTTAAGACGTTTGCTAGTTGTTAAGAGGCCCTGGTATGTGTGTCTGTGTGTGTGTGTGTGTGTCTGTGTGTGTGTGTGTCTGTGTGTGTGTGTGAGTCAAAGTGCCGTATTAACCTATGGCCGGGTCACTATCTGGTAGCAGTGCCTCAGTAAAAAAAACTGACAGGCCCCTAATACCTTCGGGGCTCCTAGGTACTGTGTGTGTGAAAAACGCCGAGGCAAACCCAGACGATGGGAGCTTGAACCGTGTTGATAATAAATATCAGTATCATGGTGGGAATAAAACAAACCTGCTTTATGCAGGCTAAGCTAGAGAGAAGAAATAAAACTTAAATAAATAAAACACAAAAAAATGCCCAATAGCCAGTATTTTAGCCTAATGGTAGACAGCAGGCGCGGATGCAGGAATTCTGAAAGGAGGGTGTCAACATTTGGAATTCTTAAAAGGGGGGTCCAAAAGTGATGAACGAATAAAAATGGAGGGAGGGAATAGTTAATTTTCACGTCCTTCTACTCGGAAAATGGAAATCCCCACCCAAAAAAACTAAATTGAGAAAATGGGTATCCCGACCTCCCTGGTCTCCACTGCTTCCGCTACTGGACAGTAGATCTAACAAACGCCTATACATCTGTTGGGTAAGTGAAACACTTTGACCTAGGCTCTAAATAAAACCACATGAACGCACAGCTCGTTTAATATGACATGACCCATTTTTCAATGTCATGATACTATGTTATGAAATCAGACGATTTAACAATTTCAGTAATTCGTCGAGTGGAGTTGGAAGAAGTTGGAATTCTTTGAAGTAGGGATATTTGAAGAAAAGAAAAAAAAACCCAGCTATTTAATATTAATAAAGTGGTAGTAGCCAATCATAATTGTAGGCCTATAGCAGCGACATTCCAGGGTGAGACGGTGGGGGTAATTGTACATAATTATATAATGAACAGCCCTATACAGGGCCAAGAAATAATTATTTTGACTGTACCGCTCAAAATCTCCCAGATATCAATCTGTTTGTGCGGTTATTATAGAAAATGTCCTTGTCACATATACTCTTTAAAAAAAAATAGGGGAACTCTAATAAGAATTTACAATTGCCAAAATGGTAAGGTATATTAGCTGCGGGAAATGGTTATATGGTAATAGTGAATTAATTGGGCAAACATTACAACCTGTAGTTCAGTATTACAGTAGGTTTTATGACCATCAAAGAACTTGAAGGACGATTGGGGTCAGAAGTGAAATATGAAAGTGACGTTTTTTCAGTAGTGAATGATACCGCCACGATGTGTCAAACATTCATTCAGTCGACAAGACATACTGCGTATGAGTCTCCCAGTGGTCATTTGTTAACGTTCTTTACTAGGATGTCTGTTGTCAAAACGTATGTTCGCTCTAATAGTTGATATTAACAATAATATTTCAGGTTCCCATATTTTTTTGAACAGTATACTTTAATATGCACAGTTGGCAATATTATATATATATATATATATATATATTATTATTATTATTATTATTATTATATACAACTTAGGCTTTATTATATATTATTATTATTATTTAACATCTTTTATTGTTTCATAATACAAACGCGATTGCACTTTTAATAAATGTACGTGTCTTCCTGTAAAAAGATATTTATTATTTTTCTTTTCTTATTCTTTTTATTAAACATGTCCATTCAAATTTTCTTTCTTATGGAAAGAAGAAGGGTAAGTAAAGTGCTAAAGGGAGGACAAAATTGTAAAGGGAACAAAGAGAAATTGGTCGCGTATCCAGTAGCGGATCCAGAAAATTCATTGGGAAGGGAGGCCCTTGAGAATCCTCGGATTCTTTAGCATTAAAAAACAATAATAATTTTTAAAAAATAAAAAAATATAATAGTATTTTTTTTTAATCGCATAATTTAGGCAGCCTGGACTCCTGATGCCCCTAGATCCGCCACTGGTATCACCTGACTAATTAATATCTTTTCCTTATAATTATTACTAATTTATAGATACCTACAATGTACACCCGAACTATATGCTAAAATAATGTTATAAATATGTCACTCCCATGTTACACCGTCACGGAGTTTACACAACAGGTTTAATGAAATGCCATGAATCTGTCAACCTGCAACATTTCTATCAATCAAATGTTTTTTTCTATTGTGTATTCATGCAACAGGTGTCTATACGGCGTATTTGTTTAATGTCGCGTAACAAAAATACAACAATATTTATAACACTGCATTTAGAGAAGAAATAACAATGTATTCATGTAGAAATTCTACTAGAATTTATGCTGACAACTATCTATGCGCTATCAGAAGAGAAACTTGGAAACCGAGATTCATTACAACACGACAATGTACATGTTTACATAGTTTATTATCTAATACAAATACAACCCCTGAAATTGCCCGCGGCAATCGGCAATGAAGTGGAGATTGCCGCGAAGTTTTTCATTCTACGCGGCACTTTTTTTTAGCGCGGACTGTGTTTTTTTTTCCAAGATGTATTTTTTCCTTAGCAAACTCAGTTGAAAACGCGAGAACGCTAAAATTTGCGTGGAATATGCCGTGGACACTATTTCTCCACAGCATTTATTTTGCCGTGGACATTTTCTTAATTCCAGGGTTGAAATATAACGAAGTTTACGATATTTAAGGACAAATGAAGAATTTATAAAGTGTAGGTTAGATGTTATAATAAAGTATGATACGAATCCATGCAACCATTTGTAACAAATTATTTTATATTTAGAATAAAATAAAACATTTTATTTAAACGGTGGGAGTAAGATGTGGTCTCCCCAGCACACAACCATTCGATCCCGTCTTTGAGTGTGTCGTCTTATTACAGTTAAACTCATTAATCCTAGGCTCTATACCGTAACTTTCTTTCGACTCCCATTTTCAAAATTCTTTTCTTTTGCCATCTTTAAAATTCATGGATCCACCCAAACATAAAATGGGCCAAAATGGTTTTCATTAAATATTTTTTTTCTTCTAAATAACGTATGAAATATTAACATAAATTAGGCCTACATACAAAATAAAAACAAAACCTATTTGAAATGAAAAATAACTTACTTCTTGACTTAACCTTCTTATAGGTGTTGGAAAACATTTTGAAACGTAGTCGGTCGGTGGCTCGGTTCGACCAAGAGTCACCGGTTACACAATTAGCCTCCAGCAAGAGCTACGTTCTGTTTATTAATTTATTATTACTACTACTACAGTGACAGTACACCTTTCCCCCGTACTAGCATGCATCACTGTCAAGCTCTATTCAGGAGACGTGTCTCAGGATGTCAAGGAAAAGCATCTCAAAGCTACCATTGCTGACAGATAACATAAAAGAGCTTAGATATTGCGTCAAGGTACAGTCCAACCTCTGTTAATTAACCATGTGTCCGTATGTACTGTTAATATGACTGTACGAGGGTACTTCAAAAAGTTCTCGGGCTCACCCGGAAACAAGGGGCGTAACTCCCATTTTAGGGCATAACTATATACAATAAAGCTATAAATCATTGTCCACAAAAACTCAAATGTTCTTACTCTCTCTAATTATCTTACTTTTCCTCACCGAACCTAATGCCCTTGTCTTATGACATTGGGCCCGTGGTGGACGTCGTGACAGAACCACATGGACGTGGGCACGCTTCAAAATCTGACTAGGACTCAAATGTTCTCTAGCGTAGCCAGCACGAGACAGACTGAATTTCCGCAGATTTGTTTTATTTTTATCCTATAATACTGATATTTATTATCTACATTATTCAAGCTTCCAGTCTCTGGGCTTGCCTCCGCGTTTTTCCTTCTCTAGCTACACCCAAAATGTTTGTCGTCATTTCTTTGCAATCAAAGAAAAAAGGAAACGAAAGCTTCGAGTTGGCTTGCTGTTGCTCCAGAACAATGCAGTGGCAGAATCAGCCAAATGTTGCTTTGAACTGTTGCCCCATGCACCTTACCCGATCTGGCATCATCTGACTTATTCTCTGTTTACAAATATGAAATCTTACTTGCGTGGTCGCCATTTTCAGAGTGATGATGAAGTCATCCATGCTTTTGAGGAGTATCTTGAGGCTCAATATGTGACTTTCTTCCGCGAAGGGATAGCGAAGCTTGAACATCGATGGACCGTGCATTGAAATTAAGGGAGACTATGTTGAAAAATAATGCAAGAACCATCTTTTCTGGGTGAGACCGAACACTTTTTGAAGTATCCAGAAAATGTCTCTAAAGTCACGCCGTCGTATAGAGTAGGCCTACATTTTGCAATTAACAGCAATTTCTTTCCCACATCACAGTACATACCACAACCTTTGGTATATCATACTTGCACCGCTATATACTCTAGGATTTTATACTGGAAGTTGAGGGGGTACTACACAGAAAGCAGCCGAGAATGCAGAATGTTTGAAAATGAGGGTCCAAATATGAAGAGTAATGGTTAATTTTCACGTCCTTCCACTCATAAAAGGTTAAAAAAAAAGAGAGAAAGGGAAGGGATTCCCTGGATCTGCTACTGCTACTGGAAAACACTAACAGTAGTGCAAGATACACAAATATAAAAGATGGTGGGGGAAATGGGTATGATTGAGGAGGCATGTTCCCCGCCCCATGGGCCTTTTCTCTGCCTACGCAGGCGACTAGGTACAATGAAATCTACTCAAAATAGCCTAAGAAGGATCGACATGTCGATCCACTGCACCTCAAACACAAGCTCTATCACTAAGCCCCGATTTCGTTTTGAAGTTTGAACTATGATTAATTACTGAGGGGAGAAGTAAAAAAAAAAAAAAAAGAGAAATAAAGATGAATTTTTTTTTTTAATTAAAAATAAATATCCCCTTCTCAAAATTTCTTTTATTTTTAACATTATATCCAATTCCTGGAAGGAAGATGCTAATTTATACATTATGAACCTCCTCCCCCTACTGGTAAAATATCCTCATAAGCGCCTGCAATCGTAAACGGGGAATCGAGCCTGCAATCGTAAACGGGGAATCGAGCCTGCAATCGTAAACGGGGAATCGAGCCTGAAAATTGAATACCTCACTTATCCTGTATACATAACAGTAAAAAGTATTTCAGTTACTGATCACAATATCTGTAAAATTACAACATGGTCTGGTAAAAACCATTTGTCTTTGTATTGATTTCTCAAGGTGTTACAAGAATATCTTTAGAGATTACATCAGAACGACAAGATGTTGATCATTAATAGTTCACAGAGAAAACGTAATAAACACTAGGACTTCTCCGTGATAGATTGGTTGTTGCTATTTTCGTGCTTATATTCAATTAAGGTTCAAGCACGCTGTCCTGGACACACAACTCAGCTTTCTGTGCTGTCTGTCTTGGACAGAGGTTAGTGTTAGTAGGAGAGACGAAACCCGCTACCATCACTCTAATGTGGCTACTCTTTCCGATGGGTGGTTGCACTTATTTTAGTGTTTATATCCAATTAAGGTTCAAGCATGCTGTCCTAGCACACAGCTCAGCTTTTTGTACTTTCTGTTCAGGATAGAGATTAGTGTTAATAGGTGAGACGAAACCCGCTGCCGCAATACTAATGCGGCTACACCGATTCGATAAGAAGTAACGGATCTTTTATATGCACCATCACACAGACAGAACAGCACATACCACGGCCTTTGATAAACCAGTAGTGGCCCACTTGTCGGTGTAAGTGGTATGCACCTACCCACCGAGCCTTGCTGATCACTCACTCTGGGTTGGAGCCGATACTGAGATTTAAAATATAATGCATCGACTGAGATTCGATCCCTTTACCTACCAACCACAAGTCTCATAGCTTTGCACTACCAGAGCTGGTTCTTCCTCCATGAAATTCAAACAGCAGCGGTATCAAGTCGTATATAAATTGATCTTTATTTTATTAGTAATGTAAATCATGAAATTAACGTGTTCGGACTCTCAAGCTGAAGACAGTGTTTCAAAACCCGTTGGAGACTGACTAACACTTTGACTACGTTTCGAAATTACCATATATTTGACATACAATAGCCGATGATAAATACATCTATGTGCTCCAGTTAAATAAAACAAACAAAAATTAACATGTTGTCATAGGCTTCTGTTCATTTTATTTTATTTATTATTTATATTTTATTTCTTGTCAATTGTTTTTGAGCCAGATGTTAAACCACCGCCTAATTTATCTCAGCTGTCTACTACCTTTTAAATTATGTGCATTAAATTAAAAAACGGAAACACCAAAATACATTATATTCCTGGAAAAACTGTTCATTTATTAATATTAAAGTGCGCAATAAAATATAAACATTTGACAGAAATATTTTCATATGCAAAATTAATTCTTAAAAATATTAATATATCTTTGTAGTTAAAAAAGAAACTAAGGGCATCTTTGTTCCAGTAAATACATATATTCATACACGAATTAATAAAACTGTCGTAAAACAGTAGAATAAAAATAAACTTTGTGTCGTTTCCGCGGTGTATTTGTCATAACTGAACTGTCATACATGTTTTTGTTCAAAGATGACCTCGGCTGACCTGTTCACCAAACAAACAGCCTGAATAATTAAAGAGGTAGTTTTCGTTGTACATAGGCAGGGGCGGATCCACAAAATCCATTTGGGTGTGGGGTGTGGGGCAATAATATGAGGTCGGATTCTTTAACGTTAAGAAAAAAAAATAATAATAATAATAAAAAAAAAAAAAAACACATTTATAATCGCAAAATTGGGGGTGGGGGTGGGAGCGGGCCTCCGCCTAGATCCGCCGTTGACAGGTCTTAACAAATACTTTCTTGATGATCTTAGCGGTTTAATATTATACATCAGACCGTAACTACAACAAAACAAACGTAAACTAATGTTTTATTTCCTTAATTAAATAAAGATGTGTTGCCAAGAGCCCTGTACATGTTAAATTATACGTTGGTTATAAATATACTGAACAGCAAAAGAAACGAAAATGTTTGTTCAGATCCAGTTTAATCAAATATAGACGAAAAATTCATTCATGATAGTCGTCCAATGGAAAAAAACAACCCAAAACAACAACCGCTTTTGCTTCCCTGCGCATACCCCCAGTAAGCAAAAGATCCAACGTCAAAATATGGTTAACTTTTATTCAATCAAACAACAAATTAAATTTACGTTTCTTTTGCTTTTCAGTATACATCAAGCCTGCTAAATTGCAAGGTATTATCTTTTTTCCCGAAAGAAGGGCGCAGCAAATCCTTCTTCATCACCACAAAAAATGAAGAAGAAAAAGAAGTAAAAGGTAAGTGGGGTGAAAAGACGGCACATACCACGGCCTTTGATAAACCGTTAATTTCCGTTCCAACCAGTGGTCCACAACTGGTTCGTCAAAGACCGTGGTATGTGCAGTCCTGTCTGTGAGAAAAATACCCCTTGCTGCTTATCGAAAAGAGTAGCCTATGTGGCGGCAGCAGGTTTCCTCTAAAGAAATATGTCAGATTTACGTCCAATAGCCGATGATAAGATAAAAAATCAATGTGCTTTAGAGGCGTCGTTAAATAAAACAAACTTTACTTTTACTCTGGGTTGGGGCCGGTACTAAGATTTGATCCCTGTACTTAGAAGCGGACAGTCCGATAGATTAAGAACCAGGGCCGGTGTATATATAATTATACATCGTATATACAACTTAGGGACAGTCTTGACATGTATCACGCAATAACTCTTAGACAACAAATGAAATTAGCGCTACGCTTGTCAGATTAACTGTATAGGTAACAAATGAAATTACCTCTAAACCTGTCAGGTGAATTACAGATGACAAACGAGACACTCTGTACAACACATAGGGTTACATTGAGTAAATGGGAGCGGGATGTAGCTCAAACGGTAGCGTGTCCGCCTGTGAACCTGTCGGTCGTCGAATCGATCCTTCTCAGTGGACCCATCTGCTGTTTGGGCTAATTTCAGTTCCTACCAGTGGTCCACAACTGGTTCACCAAAGGCTGTGGTATGTGCTGTCCTGTCTGTGGGACGGTGCATATAAAAGACCCCTTGCTGCTTAT
>JAULBS010082762.1:0-18803 GCA_032355785.1 Symmetromphalus regularis | reverse complement strand
CGCCACATAGGCTACTATTTCCGATAAGCAGCAAGGGGTCTTTTATATGCACTATTTCCAAAACTAGTCATTTTTCGCCTAGGCTCACACAAACAAAATTAATCGTCAAAAATCCATTTTCCAAGTAGCGTAAACAGACTATACTCTTTTTAAAATGAGGCAAAAACATTGAGCGATGGGTCTTTGTATAAAAAAAAAGAAGAAAAAATAGTCTATTTCGGTATGAGGCATTTACCTCAATGTAGTTACGGCCATGCAAGGTCAAGGTCACTATATTTGAAGTCAAATATAAATTATCATTTATTTAGAAATATGCCAATTTAAAAAAAAAAAATATGTCTTGATCTAACCTCGTTTAATAAGCCTACACACACTAACATCATACATAATTCGAAAGCTTATTGTTTCCCTGTCAAAATCAAATATGGTGCAAAAATATCAAGTGGCGCAGGTACTAGAAATCTGGGTTCAAAGGTCACTAACCTCTTCAAGAGTTGACAATATTTTTGTAAATTTTAGATCTTATATGTCTTCAGTTTACGGTGTTTTTTTTGTTGTGTTTTTTTAAAACTATTTTCCCAACTTACTGATGGGATTGTAAAGGTTATACGTCTGATCAGGTACGAGTGAACCATACACAAATCACCATCTTGTACTCCCGTTTCTGTTATGTTGAGAAGTGAGTGTTACACATCCCTTGATGCGTGCAAGCCTGTAGGTATATTGATGAGAACCCCCGGGTGTGACTCAGGCTCAAATGGGTAAGTCATGTTGTTGACAGTGTGTTTGGTAAGATCTCCGACATGCTTTTCATCACTTTTGAGTGCAGATGAACGCAGTTTGTGATTATTGTCTACGCCACCAGTTGTATATTGCTCATAATATGCTCTGTCAAGTGTCCACCTAAATAGAAATAAGGAATCAAAGCTCTTACTGACTGCAGGTGAAGACCCCAAATATCTTCTCGCTCTAACTGATCCTAGAACTTTTAATGTTGGTGACTGGGCATAGCCTCATCGCTGGAATTTTTCCATTTGTGGCAATACACGTTGAGTTAGGGAGGAAAGTTTGTTTTATTTAACGACGCCTCTAGAGCACATTGATTTCTATCTTATCATCGGGTATTGGACGTCAATCATATGGTCATTCTGACTTATTTAGAGAAAACATGCCGCCGGGGGACAGAGAACAGCACATACCACGTCCTTTGATGAACCAGTTGTGGACCACTGGTTGACATGTTGAGTTAGTGCATCACTAAATTGTTGTATACATTTGGTGCTTTTTCACTGATACGTAAGCATGTGCCAATTTTTCCCATACTCCCCTTTACTTCTCTCGCTCAATAACTTGAAAATATCCTTGTCCACCCAATTAGAGCGGACAATTTATATTTGACCTCAAATATATTGATCTTGACCGTTATGAGAATTTTTTTTTTATGTTACCACTTTTTCAAAATATAATTATGCATCACCACACATAAAACAAAAAAAAAACTACATCAAGGGTTCCGGTATTTTAAAGGTTAAACGTAGTTTAGGGAAATTGTTAATTTTGGCACTCACTTAACTTCAGCTTGGTTGCTATAGAAACCAAAACAATTACGAAACTCCAAATTAATTTTTCAAAAGCTCCTTTCTGTAGTTCAGTGACAAAATCTTGTTTCTGAATCATATATTTGTGATGCTGTGAGAAATAATATACGGTGAATTTGCAAATTTTAACAAAATTTTCACTTTGACTTCAAAATGTGTGACCTTGACCATGAACAATGTCAACGTATTTTGGTGTAAAGAAGGATCAAATTTCGGGTATTAATCATGCAGTGTATGAAAGCTATAGCTTTAAGAGTTTTAGAAATATGGACCTAGCTCCCTAAATCTGTGAAAGGAAATTATTTTGCACTCATTGACCTTTGACCTCCAATATCTAGTAACTGCACCACTAGTTAGCTCCAGTCATCTCCAATCTTGATCGGGAGCCAATTGCCTTTCAAATGATATATGTTGGTGTGTATAAACTTCTTAAAGAAAGCACTTTTTTGAGGACTTGCCGCTTGCCTATACTATCTAGTACTTAATATCTATAATATGACGTATTTCCCATTTTTCTTCTCTTTTCTCCATTTTCCTGTCTGTTCTCCACAATTTTACCTTTTTCTTCTCTATTCCCTCCTTTTTTTTCGTCATTTCGCCTCTGTTTGACTCTTTTTGCCTTATTTTCCCCCTCTCCGCTTCTTTCTGATTTTTTTTTTTTTTTTGCCTTTCCGCTTCTTTCCGCCCTTTTAGCTTCTTTCCAGTTCTTTGCGCTTTCATTCCGCTCTTTTCCGGTGTTTAGAATGACCATATGATTGATGTACAATAGCCGATGATAAGATAAAAATCAATGTGCTCTCGAGGCGTCGTTAAATAAACAAACCTTACTTTATTATCATTGTATATAACCAATCAACAAATTTTATATTTTAATAAAAAAAATAGTATCATCCTGATAAATGTTTTTGGATTGTTTGGTTTATAGCAGATACGTGCAGGGGATGAATAGGGCAGAAAGGATTATCATACAAAATAAAATTGTTCCAAGGCACAAAACATAACACTGAGTCCTGGGATTCTGATCACTGGGAACTCATTTCTTGACAGGAGCGAGATGTAGCTCAAATGGTAGCGTGTCCGCCTGTAAACCGGTCGGTCGTCGGATCGGTCCTTCTCGGTAGACCCGTTTGGGTTATTTTCCGTTCCAATCAGTAGTCCACAACTGATTCATCCAAGGCCGTGGTATGTGCTGTCCTGTCTATGGGACAGTGCATATAAAAAAACTCCTTGCTGCGTATCGAAAAGTGTAGCCTATATGACGGCAGCGGGTTTCCTCTAAATATATGTCAGAATGACTATATTATATGATTGATGTCCAATAGCCGATGATGAAATAAAAATCTATGTGCTCTAGAGGCGTCGTTGAATAAAACAAACTACTTTTTTTTTTTTTTTTTTTACATTTCTCGACATTTCTTTGGGTCATTTTTCAAATAAAATCAATAAGCCACTTCTAATTCAAAGTGATGACCATTTTTCAAGATGGCCACAAACTTATCGTCCTAAGTCCATTGTCTGCTTATATTTTGGTAGTTATTCAATTTTAGTGATCTGAGTCTCTATATTTATGAACACACTGAAATTAATTCATATACGTATTTAAAATACTATCAAAATATGTTTTCTTCAAAATGGCCTCCATCTTTCCAGGAAAGTGAATTTGTGTGCTTTAAGTCGTACATGACACGCTTTGGCTCGTGTTGTATGATTGAAAATACACTCGTAATATAGTCGCTATTCTACGGGGTCTCGTTATGTAATCTCTATTTACACTTCAGTGTAATCAATACAATGACCTCAGAAAAAACACACATCCACCCACGTTTATTAAATCGTATAATAAAAGACTTAGCGTTTTCAAACTTATTCAACTTTTAAGTACTAAAAACATTAAAGAGCTAAACAACCTAGATAAATATCTAACTCACGCATTTAATTCAAGAAGTAAATGTAATTTAATTTAGTTCCATATTTCATATTTTTGTGTATTTATAGTTACACGTGTGTTAAACATCAGGCGCGTACCTGCCTATACGTAAGTACGCAGTGGCGTCCAAATCATGTAAAAAAAAAAAAAAACATCTTAAAATAAATTGGGAAACCATGTGCGCGAGAGAAAGGAGAAGCATAACCAAATTATAGAATAATGCACATTGTCAAGTTCACACGTCTACTGTACGTAGACTAAACTTTATGCACGTGAAGTTGTTGACAAGGCATAGGCTTTGATAACGCCATTTTTCGACAGTATTTCGGTTGGCTGTCAGTTAACCTAACAATGTTCCTGGAGCTTCCTCCCAAAAGGCAGACGTCCCATAAGACAGACATCCCATTTGATAAACAAAACTGTATTGGTTTATGTAATGTGTCCTGTACACCCTTGCCTGCTTTAGTGGTAACCACTAGCGAATCCAGGGGGTCAGGACACCCCACCCCACCCTTTCTCGATTTTTTTTTTACCCTTTTACGAGTGGAAGGACGTGAAAATTTACCAATTGTTCACCGATTTCTATTCACTCATCACTTTTGGACACCCCCTCCCCCTTTTACGAAATCCAAATTTGGATACCCCCTTTAGGAAATCCTGCATCCACGCCTGGTACAGGTTCAGTCTTCCCAGCAATGGATCAGTTGTGTTAATTAGTTAATTGAGTTTGCAGCAGAACTGTTTTTATTACACGGTACATTTTCACAGTATTTGCTTATTTTTATATCTTTAATGACCAATAATACCTTGTAATCCGTTGATCGTACCTATACACAATAGCTAGTCACAGATGTGAGCAACCGCATTGAAATCATTGTTTCCGTCATGACTAATCTACATGGTCCGCACCCCCCCCCCCCCCCCCCCCACACTTTCACGAACGAAATTATTGTGGATTTATATGTCAACTAAAGTAGGACTGATTTTTTTTGAAGCAGTTACTTGTTTGACTACATCAGTATTTTCCATTAGTGGGGCGGATATGTAAAAATGTTTCGTCAAGTTGTGCACTTCTGGGAAGAAGCATGAAACTTTGCCCTAAGGGTGTTTTGAGTATGCTGATTTCAAAAAGTGCGGGAAACACGACGTCAGTCCAACGGTTCCCGCCAAAAATTCAGCATACCTAAATAGGGTAAAGTTTCATGCTTCTTTCCAGAAGTGCACACCAAAGTCACCTATCCGCCCCACTACACGTGTTACTGTTTTAATAACTTTCCACCATTATTCTGTACATAATGTGTTGATATTGAAATTATTGTGGATTGATAGATTAACTAAAGTAGTAGTGATTTTTCTGAAAGAGTTGCACGAATTACAGTATCACAATATTGACTACAGCAACAGCTGCATTTGAGGTGTTAAAGGTAAGTCTAAGTAGGACATTTCAACCACATTTTGAATGTAGCACAATACTTTATTCCCTTAAATTTGACATACTTTTTGTTTGGTAGGTATTAAAATACTGTTGTTGTTGTTAAACCAGGACAAAATCGGTCGAAAACTTATATTTGAATAAAAAGAAAAGTCATCACAGATTCTGTCCAAGGGCTTCGCTGATGAAAATACCTTGTAATACGGTTGTAATAATAAAAAATAACTGTTTCATATGTTGTTTTAATCGAATATTAATTAAGTAGACAAGGGGCCATTGATACCTAATGAGTTAATCCCAAAGCAGTGTTATTTTTCTCTTTTAATCTTGACTGGAATATTACCTAATTAAAACCTTTCCTTACAAAATAAGAAGTAAAATTAAGATTAATTAAAACTTATTGATAGTTAGAAATGTACCAAAATGCTTCTGGGACAATTTAAAAAAAGAAAGAGTAAAAAAGGTATGGGGAGACTGGGGCGCATTGGGACACTTTATCTTTTACAAAAAAATATCCATTACTAGTAAAGATACATGGCTAATACTATAGCTGAACGTATTATTTAATGTATCAATAACAAGTTCTGAAACTGTAACATAATTATAATTATTTGAGTTAAATCGTGTTGTTTTTCCCCCATTCATGACTGGGTGCACTGGGACATGCAAATACAAGTCTACTTAAATTAATACACAAATAGCAAATGTTCCATACATAACTTCAATGAGTCCAGTATTAAACAAAACTGACCTTCAAACATATTTTTGGCTCTCATTTTGATTGACAGGATTAGCTTGATTGAGTGTATAAGTGGCCAATTTACGAATTTTATGGCTTAACACCTAGAAATATTGACTTAAGTCTGCTGTACAGGGCGCTTTGTGCGACATGCTATCATTGGTTTTGGAAGCTTTAGAATGATATCCATAAGTTAATTTCATCAATATCATCCTTTTCAGGTAAGACAAACATAGCAGATTTGGTCTTTGTTGGCTTTAGGACAAGATATTTGACACCCAAGAGGTGTTTTTGCAAAACCAGCGTAATCATGCATTTAACGAAATGTCTGGAAAGTTTAGTCATTTCGCGTAATGCCTGTTTCACTTGGTTATTTCATGAAATGCCTAAAAATCTCAGGTATTTCGCGTAATGCCTCAAATTATAGTTCAATCATTACGCAACTTGCCTGAATGTGGTTTCAGGCATAGTGTGTAATTGATGGTCTTCCTACTTACTGCTAGTGTACAATAAGTGTCTTTTCAGAATTTAAACTTAATTTTTGCACCTAATATGTATTAAATCAGTGTTAATCAGAAAGTTTAAAATGGACAGGAAATTTTGGTGTCATGATGAGCGTACTATGAAGTTGAATTTGTTCATGTGTGCCATGTTCATCCAATCAGGAAAATAAAACACAATTTTTAACATAGCATGTATCTAGATATTGTCATCTTATCAGGTACTTGTAGAAATAATAATTATGCCAGGAGATATAAAACAAAAATTTGCATCATATATTAATTCAAATGAAAACAATTAATTTTAAGTTTCAATGCCACCTTATTTTTATCCATCCTCCAACTGCCTAGTTATTTCGTGAGGAGTGATTAATAGTTTAGCAACTTTATAAGATAAATCACTATGTGGACAGTTAGAATGTAGCCTAAACTGAACATTGACATTTTAAAAATTCAACTGGAATAATTTTGAATATTTCTAAGAATACACTAATACTGACTGGTATGAGTAATTATTGACATTCTAATGATTATATATGTTTTACTTGTACATACGAGTAAACTGGATGGAAATATATTAAAGTATTATTCTTAAATTTATGATATGTGTAATGTAATTATGGCGAACAATAATAAACTCTAGAATCACACTTTTTTTGTGTAATAATATTTTTAACATGTTAGATCATACATTTCTAATACCTCTAGTGTACTAAGTTACAAAAGAAAATCACATATTTTTATTATGCGGAATTATTTAATAAATGCCGAAGTATCTGCTGTGACATGATACACATCTGACATTTCTAAATATGATGACATTAAAGGCCCATTTTCTATTTCTGTTGTCTACATACAAGCTTAGCAAATAACATACAAGCTTAGCAAACAACATACAAGCTTAGCAAACAACATACATGCTTAGCAAACAACATACATGCTTAGCAAACAACATACAGATGAATCCTTACATTTTAGTCATTTCACATAATGACTGGACCCCCAAACCAGGCATTACGTGAAGTGACTGAGATTTTTAGGCACTTCATGAAATGACTGAGTGAAACTGGCATTACGTGAAATGACTGAAATTTTCATAAATGCCTGATTACGCACTTTGTAAGATATATATAATTTATATGTACACACATGATTAATAACTAACATATATATATATCTATTGTATTATTTATATATATTATATTATTTATTATTCTCATGTAAACCCTGTCCTATCTTTTCATGTAAAAAATATAATTCTGTTCTGTTCTGTTCTGTACCTGATCTGTAAGAATTGTGAGGGCTTAGTTATTAATTATGTGTGTACATATTAAATAAGTACTTAAATGATTAAATGGTTCTAGATAAGCAGTCTTATTAGGTATTGGACATATTATTATAGTATGCTGCTAAATATAAACTTATGCACGCATTTCCTTCTGCTTATAACCAGAAAGCTTTTATCTTAGAACTTTTAGCATAGAACTTACATCGTTTTGCTTGCAGGTCGACAGAGAAGGAGAGAGACACAAAGAAAGAACGGTGAAAGGAGAAGAGAGAGAGAAAGAAGATAAAAGAGAAGCGATGGAGACATATATTTAAAATACTGAATTCATGTTCATAACTCTATATTAACCAATATATTATAAATGAAATCAGTGAGAGAAATGCACACACCAATTTATCGATTTCTTTCACCTACTTGTGTATAAATACACAAGTTTTTCTTACCTATAGTCAGTTTCAAAGTGAGGAATCGAAAAGCATTACAAGGTAGGGTAACCCGCCACCTCAGTGTGAGCACTGCCAGTGTAGACTGACTGTGCGTCATATTTTGGTGGAGTGTCCTCATCTTGCTCAGATTAGGACAAATGTTTTTGGTGGTGAGGGTGTGGTGGAATCTTTTAGGTTCCATCCACAACACATTATTAAGTTTTTAAAAGAAACTCAGTTTTATCATAAATTTATTTATCATTCTTAATTCATTGAATTTATTTTTATCATAGTGTTATTTATTATAATTGACTTTTTTATTTTTATTATAATATGTATTCCATTACTTTGTATATTTCTATTTCAATTGTATATAATAAAATATATCGGCTCTTTACACTGATTTAAAAATGTTTTTTCTATATTTATCCACTGTATGACCCCCAGTAGCCGATGTTTATTTGTTGTGCTTGGTGGTCGTTAAACAAACAACCAAACAAACAAATACAATCCCCCCACTTGTTGGGGAACAACTAATAAAAAAAACTCTCGCTCTATGTGTATCTGTGTGTGTGTGTGTGTGTGTGTGTGTGTGTGTGTATGAGAGAGTATTTATGTATATGTAGCCTATACGTTGATGATATAAATTTTGTAATGGTTGCTTCTGTCTACATATTTCTTATCTTCTGCTGTTTCTTTGTTGCCAGATGGTTTGATTATGTAATTCCGAATGCTGTAGTGCAGCCAACTGAGGTCTTACTTTCGACCTTGTCCTTTCCTGTCTGTGGGACAGTGCATATAAAAGACCCCTTGCTGCTTATCGGAAAGAGTAGCCTATGTGGCGGCAGAGGGTTTCAACTAAATAAATATGTCAGAATGACCATATGATTGACGTCCAATAGCCGATGGTATAGTTAAAATCAATATGCTCTAGAGGCGTCGTAAAATAAAAAAAACTTTACTTTTTTGATGTTTGACGTCCAATAGCCGATGGTATAATTAAAATCAATGTGCTCTAGAGGCGTCGTTAAGTAAAACAAACTTTTCTTTTAAAGTATTCTGAGACATACTCTATCGCTGCTTCAGAGCCAAAAGGGTGTAAGTTGGGGTAGCAGTACATGGAGAAAACTTTACCTTATTTTTTTTACCTTCTAGTTGGACTCATTGATCTATTTGACATCCCAGTCGAATGTCGTCAACTATACGAGGCTTACAATACCAAACAAGTAATGCAACTTGGACAACATCGTTCTTTGGCATATGCTTTAAATTATGTTTTCTTACCTCTTTTTTTTTTTTTTTTTTTTTATAAATAAAGTAATTTTATACCTATCTGCTTATTCAGCGGTTATGTGTCAAAATTATGGCGTTTGCAACACATGATCTTCTAATAAAACACACGTTTTCCATATAATCTACTCTTTCAGATTAGTTTCAAGGAATCTTTTATACGTGCTCTTACAAAGACAGGTATACGAATTTTCTTAAACCAGATGCGGAGGACAGGCTGGAAAGAAAGAAATTTATTTTTTTCCCCCAAGTTGATTTAATTAGCCAAATTGAAATTGGATGAATGCAGATGGTAAAGGGAACATATTTGTAATTAGATGGATGCAGATGGTAAAGGGAACATATTTGTAATTAGATGGATGCAGATGGTAAAGGGAACATATTTGTAATTAGATGGGTGCAGATGGTAAAGGGAACATATTTGTAATTAGATGGGTGCAGATGGTAAAGGGAACATATTTGTTATTTGATGAATGCAGATGGTAAAGGGAATATATCTGTAATTAGATGGATGCAGATGGTCAAGGGAACATATTTGTAATTAGATGGATGCAGATGGTAAAGGGAACATATAAATGTAAGCTGATGGTAAAGGGAACATATTTGTAAGCAGATGGTAAAGGGAACATATTTGTAATTAGATGAATGCAGATGGTAAAGGGAACATATTTGTATAAGGAATGTTTCTTATTTCTTTTAGATTCATCGGGGTATGAACAAAAAAAACATCTGCAAACTGTTTGAATCGGCGAAGCCTTTCACACAAAAGTTTGTGGGGTTTTTCATTTTTTGTTTCATACCCCGATGACTCTAAAAGAAATAAGAAACATTCCTTATAATAAAATTTGGGACATACATTTTTAGTAATTTCACAAACAAGTTCATATTTTATTTTTATTTATTTTGGGAAAGTATTGTAAAAATAACGCTCAAAAATACTAAAGATTTTTTTTTTTTTAAATGACGTCATATTTTCAAATGACGTCATTGTTCTTCCTCAGTTAACTTCTTAAACCTGGATGTTGACATCTATGACGTACTTGGCTTGGAATTGCATTCAGACTTATTTTTCATTTCTTTTATCCCATCTTCCTTATTTGTTGATGCCATAAAGATGTCGAAGTAGTGATCAAATATCTCAGAAAAGTCCAAATGTCTCCATGTCGAATCCAAATATCGTGTTGGGATTTTTTGGTCTAATAACTAAATTTTATGGATTTGATAGCCCACAATATTATCTTTATTAAAAGAGTAGGCAAATTATTTATCTTAGTTTAATACTATTGATTTTTTTTAACTACTTGGGGTCACCCAGTATAGTTTGTAAACCCAGCTGTTAAAAAGAAGTTCCATGACGTCATTTTACGTTCATCGAGAAATGAACAAAACTCGTTGCTAATGCCTTAACCAATGAGACGCCTTTAAACTGTAATGATTATAATAGAAATTTAATTATATAAATAATTAAAAAACTTCAATCACTTTATGCTTTATTGTTAATGAATCCTGAGATTTTATTAAAAAAAAACAATACGTTATCAGTAAAATCTTTCACAAGACACTGATTGTCAGTGTACAATAAATACACTGATTAGAAGCAGAAATAAGTATTAAAACAAATACAAAATAAAACAAATAATACTGGGCAAACAAAACAGCTGGTATGTTGTAATAGTATTACTAATACTGTGTTAGACATAAAAGCAAACAAAATAGCACTATTTATAATCTGATGAGAACTTGCCAATTATAATGTGGTCAATATTTATAAATGTCTAAAATGGATGTCAAAAGGAAAAGAAACAAATAGTGCATAGTCTTTATGTATAGCAAACCGAACTTTATCTTGTTTGATCACATTATTATGTAGATGTATATAAAAGAATATGTTATACAACACTTGTTCAAACTCATGAATTTTCTAACATGGCAGGTTCCAGCTGCTTAATGTAAATTGTTTCTGAAAGAATATGGATAAATTGTGTTCAAGAGACCGATATAAATAATAATACCCTGAAAATGCTGGGACAATGAAGGGTTCATGGTTTACAACTAAAAATATCAGTGTGTCTCAACCAATATCATGGAATATTGCCATTCTAATAAATTATGTGATGAAGAAAATCTATATGTAGTATGGACATGGAAACCAAGGTAATTTTTTTGCATAAGGAATTATAAATTGCCAAATTCAATTTCCATTCAAGCATGATATTAATGTTTAATAAAACTAGCTCAAGCTAGATGCAGCAACATTTATTACACATTTTCCCCAACATGATGGTACATGTCATAAAGCACTAATAGAAAAACTTGAAAAACAAGGTTGGACACCAAGCAAATGCTACCACTGACCTACATTAATTTCTCTAAGATAATATTTCCTCTATTTATTGCATGTAATTATTTTTAGCTGCACTTGGATAAAATATAAATAAATTGGGTATTCATCAATATTCTAAACAAAGAAAAGAAAATATCTTGAAAGATAACTAAGAGTAATTACTAACGGCAGAGCCTGTGTTTATAAAACTAAGTTTCTAATTGAGCCTCAAACAGTCTAAACTCAACTAAATGCAACTTGAAGGGTGTTGGCGAAGACAAATTTGAATCTGAAGAATAGATCAGTTTATAAACACAGGCAGATCTGTTTATAAACACAGGCAAATCTCAAGATCAACTCTTTTCGTACAACTGAAAGACCCTCCACAGGGCCATATATTAAGTAACAACCATGATTTGTTCTCATCAAAGATTATACCACAGATATAAATGTACTAGCATTTCACCGCATTACATTATTAAGACAAATGTTCCATCAGAAAATAGCCTGTAATTAAAATCCATGGCACTTGACACTGTCCCATACATCAGACAACTCCCAGGCTAGCACATCATTACCGAGCCACCAGATTATTTCATGACGGGCATAGAAATAGCTGCCCGAGTACTGAGGATGCTGTCTTCACTCTTCCACATCTGTGTTACAGTTTTTATCTGTGTATAGAAGTTGATGCCCTAAAAATGAACATATATATTTTTAGTTTCAGTGAAAGACAATTATTTAGGTGTAAAATGGAATAACAATTTTAAAACAAATTGTTACTGTACAATCATATCTATCTATCTATCTTGAAACAAGAAGTAAACCCTTTCAGACTCATTAAGGCACTGCCTTCAAAGTGCCCCATGAATTGATATATCAGCAGTTAAACAAAGGATAAATTTAAAGATGGTTAATTGATAACTTTTTTATTACTCATGGTAGAAGTTTTGTTAAAGTATATTTGTAAAGATAAATAAATTTCCTTTGAGAATTATCTCATCATTATATATATAAATATTGGTATTTATTGTATTAATTCCTTATTATAAGGACATCAAATGTCTATGAAAATCTGTTAACGAATTGACCCATTTAGAAAATCTTTACTCTCCGACAACGTGCATATGTCTCGGAAGTAGTATGTCATCTTATATTCATGATACTATTTCACCTACTTGCATTCAATCTGAGTTGTTATTCTCGTATTCCTATAAAATATCACTGTCACAGTCATTTTCCGAGAACACCGTGCCACGAAAAATCAATTCCGTCATTACAGTTTGATACAAAATCGGACGAAAATTAACAAGAAAACTTAAAATTTTCACAGCAAACCATGCTGCATTTCTAACAGGATGTTGTTCTTAGCATTACTTAAACTGCGCATGTCAAGTTATGACGAATTTGGCAGTAGCTACAAGTTAAAAAGACACAACAGGATTTCCCGTTATGAAGTCTGAACGTTGATTTTTTTATAGCGGGATTTCCCGTTCCAAAGTCAGAAAGGGTTAATAGGTGAATAAATGACTAAAACAGGTTTAAATGTTTCCTCTAATGTGGAATTGAAAGGAGCTCTACTCTTCAGTTTTGATCATCAGCCCTGCTTTCCTTACATTTTTACTGATGTCATTATGTTCTTTATTTCGGCCCGTATTGTCTTCCTAACTACCTTCTGGAACAAATGTTATTTAAAAACATTAAGGCAGGCCTAATTTTTTATCATATTTTACCAGAATCAATTTGGTTTCCCGTAACTTTATGGCATAGGAATCAACAACAATAATGGGTTTTTTTCAAGTCATGATTTTTTTTACAACAATGTGCTAAATGACTAATTTAGAACTTGATGCTACTAAATAATATAATTATTATCTGAACATGGAAATAATATTTTCTAATAAATGTTGCCCAATGTATGTCTGCCGAATTAAACATTTAAAACATTTTAAATTGAAGATTGTTTCATGGCAATCTAATTGGATTCCCATGATTTTCATTTATTGAATTAATACAGAAATTAAATTCCCACTGGAAAAAGAGCTATTTTAATATAATTTTATTTAGAATTTTATTGTTCACTTACTTACAGGGATGTTAATCTTTCATCTCATTTGCCTGACTCTCACATATACCACTAGCTCCAGGTATCAGGCAGTAGTAATTTTCAAACCCTGGTCTAGATGGTAGTAAACATTTTCTAATCAGTTTTATTTGTATTTTATTAAGTGCATATACTAGAATACAATTACAATATATAAAATTAATCTGTTATTTACTTTTTATTATTAAATATTACTTTTTTTTTAAACTTTTGAGAGAGAGAGCGAGAGAGAGAGAGAGATTACCTAAAAATTGTAGTAACTTCAGAACAAAACAAAATATAAACATAAAATTACATTATTAAAATCTAAATGTGACATTTATTATTAGTATTTCATTATATTGCAAAGTAGAAACTTTAATATTTTGATTGATAACCCTTTAGTGCAAAAAGGTAGGCTGTTATCTTTTAGTAAAAATACAATTTGGATGGTATTAAAGGGTTTGTTTATATAAATTAATATAGTTGTTTATTTTAAAAAAGCAGTGAATTATTAAGTGAATTAATTGCTTTGACAGACAACAACACTGAAGTCCAAGTCAGTTGTTACATCAGGTGATGCTATGAAAGAAGTGCAGAAAGCTCGTGCCTACAAGGAAGAAAACAAATTGACAGTAAGTAGTTTCCGAAAAAGATAAGGTCATAAGTGACATTGTTATAGACTGAAGAGAGCACATCCCCTTTTTAACAGATATTTGTAAAAGCTGGGTTAAAATTTTGGAAGGAGGAAGAGGAAATTTTAAAGATTTTTTATACTGGAAGGAATGGAACCAAAGTTAGTTAAAACCAAATTACAATGGATAAAAATATTAAAATTGTTGATTTAAAGTGGTCTGGATCTACATATACAAAATTAATCTCATTGTGTGACGGCTAACACACAATGACATTAATCCTATCTGTTAACATTATAAAATACAATCTTATAGGCTTAGATTGAGTTCTGTGTGTTTTATTTCCTTTGTATATTGTATCTGAGTAGATTAATCTACAATGGAATTTCTATTTATAAGCAACTTTACATAACAACAACCTGTTGTAAAGGACACTCAACACAAGTCCCAAACACACAAGAAAAACCAGACATATGTGCCCAAGATTTATGGGGGAAACATATAATTAATGACCATTCCATATTTATATAACGATCTGTGTGTGGGGTGGTGGATTGTGTTAGGTTTCCATTCAAAATGGTTGTTAAAATGCATCAGTGGGATGATGGTGTAAACATTGTTTGGTATTACATACAAGTAAGTGTTGAATAGCACACTTACGTTAAAAAAAGGTTATTGTAATAATATAGCATTTTACCTCATCTTTACTTTGTCTAAATGTCCAACCCCATACAGATATATTTTTAGATTTGCATGAATGGGTAAACACTGTATTATGTTACTGAATTGCTGATTTTCTTCTTTTTCAAAAACAATATCTTAGTAAATAATGTTTTGATTTTCTTTATTTTAACAGTTGGATGCTAGACATCAGTATATCATAAAACAGGTATGTTTTTTGAATAACATTAATTTCATAATACCCAGTAATTTTATTCATACCATGTACATTTGTAGATAATATCTATTTACATGTACATCCAAAACTATACACATTCAGGTTTTTTAAATAGATAATTTTAAATATAAATATCAGTACATATTTTGCAGTTTAAAGTTTTATTAGATCTAATGATTACTGTAAATCCTAAAAAATAATTCATCACGAAAACATTATCATGAAATTCATATTTGTATACATCTGTTTTGCATTTACTCAATTGTGTGTAAAATTAAATGGCATTACTAATTTTTGTGTTAAGATTTTTATGGCGTACGGCAAAAAATATTATATCTCTCTTTAAAATATGATTTTAACTGTAATTTGGGAGTAAAATATAAAAAAGAATTTGGGAATATATAAAAAAAAAAATATAAGAAACATTTTCCTAAATTATGCTACCTATTTGCCATCATACTGCCTAAAATAAAAATTTAATTGACAAAAATGTTTGGCTGAGAGCACCAAATGTTAACTAATTAAATGAATTTTTTTTATTTTATTTATCCATGTTTTTGTATTTATGCAGATTTTACACACTCACCGATTTTCTAAAAGAAAACTTTGTCATTGTACAGTTGCGTTAATTTCTTGCTTGTAAACATTAATCTTATAGTTTACAGTTATTGTAGTTTGTTTAATTGGGTTTAAAGAAGAAACCAAACTTTCTCCATTTTCAGATAGCCGATGCTATTGGTTTGGATACAGCTGCTGTTGAAGACTTTATTGTTGGTGATGAGAAGGTGGGTTTGATTGTAGCTGTGCAAATCTTGTAACTTATTTCTGATGTACATATTTGAATTGATATTCCACAGCTCTTGTCATAAATTATAGCAGAAAATCATTTAAATCACTGTTTTCTTTAAAATATTGAAAGTTACAAAATTTAATGAAAAAGTATGTATGTTCATTTTATTTATTTCATGTACTGGTCATGTAAAGTGATGAAAATGTTTATAATTATATACATTTTATTTTTAAAGTTTTTTTCTTTTCTTTATAGTTTAGTATGATGCAAGATTTCTTTGCCAAAAGTGGTTCACGGAAGTTGATGTTTTTTTACCAAGATGCCAACAATGTTGTAAGTGTTTACAAATTTTAAAAAATCTAACATTTTATTTTTAAGTGTGGTTAGACATTTAAAAAAAAAAATGTCCCTATAATTAATGTGTGCACAACTGTAATTGTTTAATTTTGACTATTGTTATTGTCTGTTATAGAAAGACCCATGGGGTTTCAAACATTTACAGAAATTTCACTTGTTACCGTGAAATCATATATCTGGTTGCCCTCTTGATAGAAAATATATCTGGTCGAGCTTAATATTAATTTTAAAAATAAGCAACTAAGTTTTCATTAACTTTTATTTCTTTAATAAACAAATAAACTATGCTTCATATATATGAATGCATTCAAAAAAACGTTATGAGATGAACCTCTGAGACATGATCATATGTCATGAGTGGGATGTACATATAGCTCAGGTAGTAGAGCGTCTGACAGAAATGTAATAGGTCATTGGATTGATTCCTTTGAGCAAACCAACTTGGGCTATTTCTCGTTCCAACCAGAGGTCCATATGTTGTTTAATAAAAGTTGTGGGATGTGCTACCCTGTCTTTGGGAAAATGCACATAAAAGATCCTAAAACTGCTGCAAATCAGAAAGATTTACCTATGAGCATGTAGCAGGTTTCTTCTGAAGACCATGAGTTACAAACACCATTATGTTTTGAAACAAACCCAATAACCATTAAATAAACAATGTGCTGATGTTGATGAGTCATTAAACAAAACAATCCTTCCTTTTTTTCACAAGTTGTAGAAATATATCACTTGCACCTGCACTTCTACCTATCCAACATGAATATTCTACTTTTCATGGGTGTCAGGCAGTAGATATTTTAAACCCCTGACCAGACTTCTGAACTGACCTAATTACCAAGCACAGGCAGAATTAAAACCTGTACTATTTAAGCTATACTGTGTTTTTACATCTTGTGTATGTTGTTTTTTCACATTACAGAACCCTGGCCAAACTACTACAGCTAGTCCAAAGAGACTTTTTATTACACTGGGAGATTCTGAGGTATGTAAGCCAGCTTTGTAAATAATTGTCTGTTTAGGAAAATATTACTTTACCAAGCCATAGTAGCAAGTATTTTTTTTACCATTCACAAAATCTGTCTGACTATAAAATTATATTAAGGTCTAAAAATTGAGACAGCAGGTTTAAAACCTGTCATTGTACAGGTTTTTTTAATACTGTTAGTAATTTTATAGTGAGCTCAAAGTGAACCTCAAAGGCACTTGTGAAAATGAGCATCTAAATAATGTGTACAAATACTACAGAGTTATTAAAATTCTATTCACTAAGCAACATAAAATATTTTGAATATTAAATGTTACATGGAAGAAAAATATTTGGCTATGTTTTGGGACTTTTCAGGTGTCATTTCAATAAAATTTGAAAACATAAATTAATTTTTTTATATTTTAGGGTCTTACTGGCATATGCTTGTATTTCCTGCGAATGACCGAGAAGGCAATCACACCTAACACCTGTCCACAAGAAGTACACATGGGAATTATTGACGGCACTGGTGGCAAGGTTCTAGGTGGATTCCAGAAGCATATTTCAAAGATTGTTCTTCCCTGTTTCAAGTCTTTGGAGGTATGTAAAATTAAAACCTGAGGCTTGAATGAATACATAGTGATATGTAAATGCCTTAAAGTGACTTAATGTATTTGGTATAAAAATACCCTCTCTTGATGATTTGTAATAACATACTCTTTTAGCTATATGTTTGTGACTCAGAAAAAAGGAAATGGTATTTAATTTTATAACTTATAAACATTTTATTTAACCTTCTGGACACTGTAGACAACTTATCTTGCCAATGTCATGCAAAAGCTTGAGTACTGAAAGGCAACATATCTCGCCAAACGAACTGGCTCTTTAAAATTAGTATTTCCTGTTGCATAAATGATGCAATACCTATATACACAGAATGTTCCCAATAGCAAATGGTGGATTTTTGAAGCATTAGAACTCCCTTATAGATTGGGAGCAAATAGTCAGAGAATATTCCAATAAAAGTTTTTGATTGACACCGAGTGTGAGTGAGAGAATAAGGTGCTGAATGTGAGCAATCTGACAAAGAATACGAATTACCAAGCATGCTTTACAGGGTTTTTTGTTTGTTTATTTTTACACATTTCTAGACTGCAAATTGTGCATTACAAAAAAGCCCTTCTAAACCCCAAAATAATATTAATTTGTTATACCTTTATATTATTTTTTTGTTTTGTTAAGTTAAGTTTAAAAATCAAAATATTTGACCAAAATGAGATGACTCTCAAACTGATTTTTCTGAAAATCCAGTTTTTTGGGGAAGTAACTCTTAAAAGAAGTCGATAGTCTAAAGGTTAATATCCTCTCAAATGTTACAAAATATAGACAATTTATTTTTACCTACAAGTGATAAAAAGAGTAAATAGTCAAACTGATTTGTAACCACAGCAAAGGAGTAGGTATGATAAGGGTTGTTTTTGGCCCCCAAATAAATGTTAACATGTCCTATATATTTTTATAGATATATATCTCCTAGTCAATAATATGCTA